>CAVNYN010287204.1:0-11989 GCA_963692815.1 Nyctanthes arbor-tristis
CATGAGCCTATTAGAGATTTGGATACAAGACCAAGACTGCTGAAACTGAATTCATCTTATTGTAATCTAATATGGACCTTTTGAATTCTTGCTGTTGTACTAGAATTTCTATTTTCTGCTTCCAAGGGTTAAACGGAATTAATCTTTTAGTTATGGGAATAATAATTGCAACTGTCCTTCATTCTTGCACTGCATTCAGATAGTTCCCCTGTCATTGAGTTGCAAGTCTTTTTAATTTGTCTCCAACCGAGGGAAATACAAATAACGTGAATGTGCTTTTTAAATTTTTCCAATTCCAGTTTTCTTGTTTGTAGTTGATGTTGTTGAGATTGGCAACGAAGAGCCAAGATTGGGGAGGTTTTGAAAGTCAAGCCAGTGGCTGCGTTGGCAATGATTGATGAGGATGATTCAGCATCTTCCCATTCTTTGTGCAATCCGTAATGTTTCTTTGACATATTGTTGGTTTTTAGCAAATTGTTGTCAATGTTGACGGTTATATCATAATGTCCTCAAGATTGTCAAGTAATTATTGTTAATGTTTCTTGTATTAAATCACTAACCTATTCTACAAAACAAAATTTACGCGGATTTATACTCAAAATGAAACGAAATACGTGCATCGTACCTTACTAGTGTATGTGTGTGTATGTAGTTTGCACTGCAAGTCCCTCAACGTTCTTATGTGCTATAAGTTGGTCTTTGATAATCTTATTTACCCATATGTCCTTCAACATTTATTTATTTCACTTAAAACCTTTGATGACTTGGACTTTAACCCGAACAATTTAATTTTGAACATGACTTAACTATTCTACCTTTGACTATTGGTCCATATATAAATTAGGCCGTAAGTTTAGGTAGTCATGTGGAGTAGAAGAGTAAAGAAAATTTGAAATGTCACACGCCACACATCAAAATTGGCCAGATTTGGAGACGTAATGTTGGGGGGGATTTGCTACCATGGCCTTGGGATGGCCATTATTCTGGCCATTTTGGTAGGCAATTGAGCCGTCGTTTGGGTGGGCGCAGACCACTATCAACTTGCCATCAGGATGGTAATCTCAGTCTGGCTGATTATAGCTGGAAGAATGAGACGAGGAGGTATTGTTGAAAAGGATTTTGAACCTCAGCAGATTAAATAAAGTTAGAAGTGTGCTAGAATTGTACAAGTCGATGGTGTTCTCTAGTTTGCAGCAGATCGGAAGATTTACATAAATGTAATTCACTTCTTTATTGTCTCTTAAGGAATGGAAGGCTCGAAGATACCATGAAAATCTTCTAGTTTATAAGGGCTGGTGAAAGAATTTATGTGCCACACTTATAGCTTGGTTCTAAAAGTAATTGCCAATTCGTTGGTTTATGATGGGTAATACGCATATTTGAGGAAACTGAAAGCGCTGGTTGTAGCAAGAAATACTTTGATGTAGTTGTTTATACAGTTCTTCTAAGGAGATTGATTAGGCTCTATTTTTAGAGTATGATCACTCACGTGATGGCCATCTAACAAAAGCAGCCCCACAGTCCGTGGGGCTACTTTTGTTAGATGCTGGCCACGTGATTGATCAGGCTCCATTTTTAGAGCCTGATCAATCTCATTAGAAAATTTGGTTGTTTGTAACACTATGATATCAATCTTTGGACAAGTTAATAACTAGGTATAGGCTAAGAAGATGTGGAGAAATATTCAAAAGTGATGGGGTCAAAAGAAGTAAGAAAGTTTTGTGTTTTTCTGTTTTTGGGACTCATTATAGTTGTGATTGGAACGATGAGGTGTAGCTCGCTAGATATAAGTTGTAATTCACCAGAGTTGTGATGTATGACCTAAGTTTTTTATTATGATCACTTGATGTTTGCAAAACAAAATAATGTTTCTTAAAATTGTAAATGAAAGATAAAATGTTTGTATTTTTGAATTATTACTAGTTTAGCACGTGCGATGCACGTGTTTAATTTTATTTTTTGCTTGAATCCGTGTGGACTTTGTACTCAATTTAGTTTTTTATCAGCTTTTTATTGAGTACTTATTAGGATAGGTGTAAAATAAGTAAGTTATAATCAAGTAAGAGGTAAGCAAAATGTTGTACCATTGATAAAATAAGAAAGGGAAAACAGCAAAGTGTTCTACCATTGATAAATAATAAATAATAAAGGGAGGGAAAGTTGAGGGTTAAATATACTCAGTGAAGTTGTCGAACCGAAAAAAATTTCTGAAGAAATGTCAGTTTCCTGTGATTTGTTTCTCATACAGATGATGGATACATTCATTTATTGCAAGTTGTTTGCAGTCGTGTTTCTACAAACTCTACCTAGCCCGACATGTCCCATCTACAAAAAGCAGCAAAACACCATCTTAGAAAAAAGATCATTTAGAATTTCAGAAATTATAGACTCAGCAGCATAAAGTTTATAGATAACTAAGCCTAGACACATCAGTAGCCCCAATGCCAAGGAAAACAGACTAAACTAACCCACACATAGACACACGTCATATCATATGTGTTCATGTACATGTTGAACAGTACCTTTGGATCAAAGCTTCATCTCCCACTGCTCATGACAGTGGCAGCTGGCTTTTACATTTCTATTGCCTTCCCTGCCAGTCCTTCCTCAGTCCTGGATACAAACCGAAGACATTGCAAAAAAGATAGACCACAGTACATCAGAAAGACTAACCAAGGCTAATAATTAGATTGTATTGTATGTTCTTGTTTCTTTTGTGTTACTATTAATCGAAGGAGCATTATAGGGAAAGAAAAACATTGATGCTATAATAACATCTTACATCGTAAATCGTTTACTATTATGAATGTGCTAAAATCATTTTAAAAAAAATTGAAAAACAAAATGAAAAACGAAAAAAAGGGGAGAAACACAAAATAATAATAATAATAAATAAAATAAAAATTTCCAACCACTAAACATAGCAATCTCAACTGCCTTTCAACTCAAGCTCTTCTACAAAACCCAATTCAACTTGTATATGCAATGTCACATTTAGAAACCTAATTCAGATTAGAAAGAGGAGTGCCTGATGAATAGAAGTCTCTTAATCCATGATCCACTCCCCCAGCATGCTTCTAATCAACCATTATTCCCATGAGAAACTTAAAATTTTCAACCATCAAAAAAGCTGAAAAATAAAAAAGATTATATCCCAGTAATGCACCACACCTTTACATATAAATTTTGTGTAAAATAGATGCATGCTTTCTCAGTACAAAAATAAAAGGGGGAAAAAGAGTACTTGTAATCTATGGCCATAAACAAATGAAATAAGGACTCATCTAGAGAAACTCAAAATTAGAACGGAACACAACCCAAGGACAAAAGCTGAAAAGAAATTCCAGAAATTAGAATGAAAACAATTGAGAAAAAGGAAGAACAAAACGAAACGAAAAACATTACATGCAATTGATGACTACTTCAGAAGATGTGACGATCAAACAGAAAACCCCAACCAAAAGAGTGAAGCATCATGAGAAAGATGTTATTAGTTAGAGAAGCGAACCCAAATGAAAGTGAAAATATTACCTGCAATCAATGAGTATAGGGAACTTGAAATTTTCAAGAAGAGTGACAATTCAACAGAAATTAGGATTTGTTACTACTTGTAAGTATATAGTTAAGACTAAAATTGTGCAACATAAAATTCTTAATAGAAACAATTTACCTTGCAACACAAATACCTTGTTTTAGTGAACCTTTATTACATCTAATTGAAGTAGAATTTAATGTTATATACAACTTGCTTAAACTGTCAAATTATATGCACATGCATATAAAATATTTTAATTAAATAAATGTGTTAAAATGAACTAACTCTTACACTTCTTGATATACAATATTTTTTGCGCAAGTGTCATAAATAAGATTAGATGTACTCTCAAATGGTTTTAATAAGATTTGAATATCAACACCTCTTTTGGACTCTGGACAATGCAACATATAGTTGGCCATGTGAAAAAATGTGTTCTGGTAAGTATAAACCAATAAAATCAAGTGTTTGCCCTTGTATTTTATTACTCATTGCAGTTTTGTGATTTTGCCATTTCATGTCCATCCTCAAAAAACCAAATCCTATTGATAACTATGGAATTGTAAGTTACGAATGCAGTGTTGCCTCACATTTCAAGACAAAAGAAACTACAATTGTTAATATTAGTTTCAGATAGATTTTTATTGAAGTCAACATCTTGTTGATTTATGTGTGTATAATTTTAATTAATGTGATTTGAGTTGTAAGGGTATATAGCATATATGTTGTAAAAACAGAGAATTCCTAATGTATATTTTCAACCAAGAATGTGTCCTATAATCTGTGAAACTAAATTTATATTTCAAGTTTAATGTTGCTATCGATTCACAATCCAAGGAATGGGTCCCCATTCCAAGAAATGGTACAGCTCCATATGCAATATTCCGGGAAAAACCCAAAAACTCCTCCATTGGAACAAATCTAAATAAATCCAACCCACAGATAGAGGAATCCCCAATCTAAAAACATCTTCCCATTCTTTGTGCAATCCATAATGTTTCTTTGACATATTGTTGGTTTTTAGCAAATTGTTGTCAATGTTGACGGTTATATCATAATGTCCTCAAGATTGTCAAGTAGCTATTGTTAATGTTTCTTGTATTAAATCACTAACCTATTCTACAAAACAAATTTTACGCGGATTTATACTTAAAATGAAACGAAATACGTGCATCGTACCTTACTAGTGTATGTATGTGTGTGTGTGTATATATATATATGTCGTTTGCACTGCAAGTCCCTCAACGTTCTTATGTGCTATAAGTTGGTCTTTGATAATCTTATTTACTCATATGTCGTTCAACATTTATTTATTTCACTTAAAACCTTTGATGACTTGGACTTTAACCCAAACAATTTAATTTTGAACATGACTTAACTATTCCACCTTTGACTATTGGTCCATATATAAATTAGGCCGTAAGTTTAGGTAGTCATGTGGAGTAGAAGAGTAAAGAAAATTTGAAATGTCACACGCCACACATCAAAATTGGCCAGATTTGGAGACGTAATGTTGGGGGGGATTTGCGACCATGGCCTCGGGATGGCCATTATTCTGGCCATTTTGGTTGGCAATTGAGCCGTCGTTTGGGTGGGCGCAGACCACTATCAACTCGCCATCAGGATGGCGATCTCAGTCTGGCTGATTATGGCTGGAAGAATGAGACGAGGAGGTATTGTTGAAAAGGATTTTGAACCTCAGTAGATTAAATAAAGTTAGAAGTGTGCTAGAATTGTACAGGTCGATGGTGTTCTCTAGTTTGCAGCCAAATTTACATAAATGTAATTCACTTCTTTATTGTCTCTTGAGGAATGGAAGGCTCGAAGATGCCATAAAAATCTTCTAGTTTATAAGGGATGGTGAAAGAATTTATGTGCCATACTTATAGCTTGGTTCTAAAAGTAATTGCCAATTCGTTGGTTTACGATGGGTAATACGCATATTTGAGGAAACTGAAAGCGCTGGTTGTAGCAAGAAATACTTTGATGTAGTTGTTTATACAGTTCTTCTAAGGAGATTGATCAGGCTCTATTTTTAGAGTATGATCACTCACGTGATGGCCATCTAACAAAAGCAGCCCCACAGTCTGTGGGGCTGCTTTTGTTAGATGCTGGCCACGTGAATGATCAGGCTCAATTTTTAGAGCCTGATCAATCTCATTAGAAAATTTGGTTGTTTATAACACTATGATATCAATCTTTGGACAAGTTAATAACTAGGTATAGGCTAAGAAGATGTGGAGAAATATTCAAAAGTGATGAGGTCAAAAGAAGTGAGAAAGTTTTGCGTTTTTCTGTTTTTGCGACTCATTAGAGTTGTGATTGGAACGATAAGGTGTAGCTTGCTAGATATAAGTTGTAATTCACCAGAGTTGTGATGTATGACCTAAGTTTTTTATTATGATCACTTGATGTTTGCAAAACAAAATAATGTTTCTTAAAATTGTAAATGAAAGATAAAATGTTTGTATTTTTGAATTATTACTAGTTTAGCACGTGCGATGCACGTGTTTAATTTTATTTTTTGCTTGAATCCCTGTGGACTTTGTACTCAATTTAGTTTTTTATCAGCTTTTTATTGAGTACTTATTAGGATAGGTGTAAAATAAGTAAGTTATAATCAAGTAAGAGGTAAGCAAAATGTTGTACCATTGATAAAATAAGAAAGGGAAAAAAATAAGAAAGGGAAAAGAGCAAAGTATTCTACCATTGATAAATAATAAATAATAAAGGGAGAGAAAGTTGAGGGTTAAATATACTCAGTGAAGTTGTCGAACCGAAAAAAATTTCTAAAGAAATGTCAGTTTCCTGTGATTTGTTTCTCATACAGATGATGGATACATTCATTTATTGCAAGTTGTTTGTAGTCGTGTTTCTACAAGCTCTACCTAGCCTGACATGTCCCATCTATAAAAAGCAGCAAAACACCATCTTAGAAAAAAGATCATTTAGAATTTCAGAAATTATAGACTCAGCGGCATAAAGTTTTTAGATAACTAAGCCTAGACACATCAGTAGCCAATGCCAAGGAAAACGGACTAAACTAACCCACACATAGACACACGTCATATCATATGTGTTCATGTACATGTTGAACAGTACCTTTGGATCAAAGCTTCATCTCCTGCTGCTCATGACGGTGGCAGCTGGCTTTTACATTTCTGCTGCCTTCCCTGCCTCTCCTTCCTTAGTCCTGGATACAAACTGAAGACATTTTTGCAAAAAAGATAGACCACAGTACATCAGAAAGACTAACCAAGGCTAATAATTAGATTGTATTGTATGTTCTTGTTTCTTTTGTGTTACTATTAATCGAAGGAGCATTATAGGGAAAGAAAAACATTGATGCTATAATAACATCTACCATCGTAAATCGTTTACTATTATGAATGTGCTAAAATCATTTTAAAAAAATTGAAAAACAAAATGAATAACGAAAAAAAGGGGAGAAACACAAAATAATAATAATAAATAAAATAAAATAAAATAAAAATTTTCAACCACTAAACATAGCAATCTCAACAACCTTTCAACTCAAGCTCTTCTACAAAACCCAATTCAACTTGTATATGCAATGTCACATTTAGAAACCTAATTCAGATTAGAAAGAGGAGTGCCTGATGAATAGAAGTCTCTTAATCCATGATCCACTTCCCCCAGCATGCTTCTAATCAACCATTATTCTCATGAGAAACATAAAATTTTCAGCCATCAAAAAAGCTGAAAAATAAAAAAGATTATATCCCAGTAATGCACCACACCTTTACATATAAATTTTGTGTAAAATAGATGCATGCTTTCTCAGTACAAAAATAAAGGGGGAAAAAAGAGTACTTGTAATCTATGGCCATAAACAAATGAAGTGAGGACTCATCTGGAGAAACTCAAAATCAGAACGGAACACAACCCAAGGACAAAAGCTGAAAAGAAATTCCAGAAATTAGAATGAAAACAATTGGGAAAAAAGAAGAACAAAACGAAACGAAAAACATTACATGCAATTGATGACTACTTCAGAAGATGTGACGATCAAACAGAAAACCCCAACCAAAAGAGTGAAGCATCATGAGGAAGATGTTATTAGTTAGAGAAACGAACCCAAATGAAAGTGAAAATATTACCTGCAATCAATGAGTATAGGGAACTTGAAATTTTCAAGAAGAGTGACAATCCAACAGAAATTAGGATTTGTTACTACTTGTAAGTATATAGTTAAGACTAAAATTGTGCAACATAAAATTCTTAATAGAAACAATTTACCGTGCAACACAAATACCTTGTTTTAGTGAACCTTTATTACATCTATTTGAAGTAGAATTTAATGTTATATACAACTTGTTTAAACTATCAAATTATATGCACATGCATATAAAATATTTTAATTAAATAAATGTGTTAAAATGAACTAACTCTTACACTTCTCGATATACAATATTTTTGGCGCAAGTGTCATAAATAAGATTAGATGTAGTCTCAGATAGTTTTAATAAGATTTGAATATTAACACGCTTTTTGGACTCTGGACAATGCAACATATAGTTGACCATGTGAAAAAATGTGTTCTGGTAAGTATAAACCAATAAAATCAAGTGTTTGTCCTTGTATTTATTAGTCATTGCAGTTTTATGATTTTGCCATTTCATGTCCATCCTCAAAAAATCAAATCCTATTGATGACTATGGAATTGTAAGTTACGAATGCAGTGTTGCCTCACATTTCAAGACAAAAGAAACTCCAATTGTTAATATTAGTTTCAGATAGATTTTTATTGAAGTCAACATCTTGTTGATTTATGTGTGTATAATTTTAATTAATGTGATTTGAGTTGTAAGGGTATATAGCATATATGTTGTAAAAACAGAGAATTCCTAATGTATATTTTCAACCAAGAATGTGTCCTATAATCTGTGAAACCAAATTTATATTTCAAGTTTAATGTTGCTATCGATTCACAATCCAAGAAATGGGTCCCCATTCCAAGAAATAGTACAGCTCCATATGCAATATTCCGGGAAAAACCCAAAAACTCCTCCATCGGAACAAATCTAAATAAATCCAACCACAGATAGAGGAATCCCCAATCTAAAAACTCTCAAACTGACATCAAGTAAAGGAACTAAAGCTCACATTTTCTCGAGATAATCTTGAAGGAAAAAAATAATAAAAGCCACAACGTTGCTAATCTCTGAAACTCATTGATGCAATAAAGTCTAAAAGTAAGGGGCAAAACATTACCAGAAAAAAATGTGTTCAACTACCACTTACTCATGAAAAATAAATTTTTAACCATCTCTTATCTTACAATGGAATTGGATGTTTGAACTGTAAGTTTGGAGACTGAAAAAATATGCCTTAAGATTCAGGGTTCCTTAGGGATACATCTCATTTACTACATCACTACTTTAATTACACCATAGCCGTCACTCTTCTGCTCATGTTACAGTTTTTAAACCCTGAATGTTAACTAAATTGTGTATGCTATAGTTATACTCACAAACCAGTTAGAAAATAACAATGGAGTTTATAAATTAAAAGGACTTCAACTTAACATTAATAGAGCAAGCGTGGTGCCCTGCTTATTGGTTTAAAACCATGTTTTAGGACTTATGAAATTTAGGGAAAAGCACTCAAAAATAGGAATTGACTTGTGTGACTACTCTAACCTTGTTGCTGTTGGTGGGTATACTGTTTTTCTTTTCAAAATCACTTTTTTCCCAAGCTCATTTCCGACAACATAATATCCTGATAAAATAAGTTTATGTATATATCTGCAGTCTAACCAAGCATTCATCTGAAAATCAAGTTTCACAAAATTGATTCTCAAAAAATCCAACCATATACCACCCTTAGTGGTCGTCATGCAGACTTCATTTGATCATGATTTCAGAAAGAAAAGAAATTCGTCAGGAAGATACTTTACCTGATGCCGACAACACTTTGAGATGGGATCCAATCCACAAAACCAACCGATAGAAGAAACGGCAAAACCAAGAAAACAAATGCACACAATTTTTTTGCAAATAATAATTTCTCCAATTCAATTCAAAACCAAAGCCTAATTTATGTGAGATGTAGAGTAGAAAAACAAGATGTGAAGAAATCAACACTACTGGAACATTCTAAATGAATACCCATTTTCTATAGTCCAAGTGCAACAAGGGAAAAAGGAAAAACATGTTTTTTAGCACTATTCATTAAACAGTAATTTTGGCCTTTAGCTTTTTATATGGTAGTGATTAGAGATAATTAGAGGTTTTACCCTCTTTTGAATGAGTCATTTACTTTTACACCTTTAAACAAAGGTAATTGCAAATATACCCCCAATAATTTTAAATATACCCCTTTTATTTTTATGATTTTCTTATAATAATTAAAATATTATCATTATTTTATTAGTTTTTTATACTATAATCTGCAAAACCTTAACCACTACATATACCTAATTCATCACCATTTAACATTCTTCAAACCACGACCGCCACTACGACCATCACTGCCATCACCGCCATCATCGACCGGAGGAATTTTGTGTGTTGTCATAAACTGCCTCCTCCAGGCTGTCGCCGTGAACCACAAAGCATCAGCGGTTGCTATTCGCAGCACTAGCCGATGCTGCATTAGACCAGCCGCCTCTAGGGCAGGACCTGATAGCAAGCCCAGCATGCCAGTGCTTAGGGCCCAAAAATCTAGAGGGCCCATTTCTGATTTTCATGCTTTTATTTTCTTTTCCTTTCCATTTTTTTTTCCTTAACCTATTTTGAAGCCCACTTTTAGCTTAAATCTTGGGCCCTAAAACTCAAGATCTATTTATGAACTCGTATTGCTTTTGACATTCAATTTCAATGATTTGGTTGGAATTGTCTTATCTTATCTATGCCTAAATCTTTGTCCCCTTATATTTAACTTAGGGACTACTCCTTGGGACTAAAAAAAAAATTATTTTATAGGAGAGATAGTTGTCTGATTATATTCTTACCTCGTGAGTAACTATTATAATATGTTATTTAGTAGTATTTAATAAACAATTATTAATCGTTATAGGGCCTTATTTTTTAAACTTTGCTTAGGGCCTGGTTTACTACAGGTACGGCCTTGGCAGCCGTGAATAGTCGCAGTCGCTCTGCTGCTGTTTGCAGCAGTAGGAAGTAGATGCTACTACTACAGTGTCTACTACCTACTGCTGCTATACTGCTGTGGAATATGGATAGTTGCCGCTCCAACGGCTGTTCCAACGGCAATTATCACATCACATCTCTTTTTTTTTTTTTTGAATTTTTCGTTTTTTACACTTGAATATCTTCAATTTCCTTTTTTTATTTGAGTAATGCTATTTAGCACCACTGGTGCTTGGCACCATATCAAGGTGGCATTAAATGATAAGTTGAATTAAGTGGATCATTTATTCATTCATTTAAGTCCACTTATCATTTAATGCCACATTAGATGCCACCTAGACTGGTGCCAAGCACCACTGGTACTACATAGCATTATTCTTTTTATTTTATAATTTTAGTTTTTATTTACCTAGAACCAATCTCCGATTTGTTATCTTTTTTTTTTTGTTTACCCTGATTTTCTAAAATTTTCGTTTTACTATATGTTTTTGTAATTGTTATCATGGTAACAATGTTGTTATCATGTTTTTTTGTAGTTGGTTTTTTTGTTGTGGATTTTGTTACCATTTATCGGTGTTTTGTTACCATTTCCCGACTGATTTTTTTTACTTTTAAATTTTACCATTCTTGTTGTGTTACCGATCTCCTTTTTTTCTCTTCCTATTTTTCTTTTGCTTTTTTTTTTTTGTGTTTGGTTGTTTTGTTACCATTTACCGATAATGTTTCTCTCTTCCAGTTGATTTCTTTTGTTGTGTTTTTAGATTATTTTTTGTTTCAATTTCCCTTTTGTATTTGTTTATTTTTCGAATGGTAATATTTTCTCTCTGAATGACATCATTTGTTATACGAATGGTAACATTTGTTATTGTGCGGTCCGTAGTTAAAAGAGATGGTGATGGTGACACTGAAGATGACTACATTTTTATTGAAAAAATCACTATTAATTTCTATTATAATTTATAAAAAATAATGATTAATTATAAAAAATTAATAAAAGAATTGAATTTCAACTAAAATTGGCTACGATTGTTTTGTTACAATACAAAATGGCATATTTACAGTTACTTTTGAATTAAGAGCTATTTTTCAAAGCCCTATAATAAAAAGTGGTTTTTATATCAAGAACCTTGTAATAATATTTACTATGTGTGTAACAATCTATTTTATTTGGATTACATAGTTGGTTTCTTATGTAACAAGGCTTATTACATGCAGAGCAAATTAATAGCAAATTAAGATCGGAAGAGCGTCGTTTAACAATCTATGTTATTAAATAATATGTTTTATAGGTATCACAATGTTCACCATGTGTGACAATTTATAGATCGGAAGAGCGTCA
>CAVNYN010287205.1:0-16822 GCA_963692815.1 Nyctanthes arbor-tristis
GGGGGGGGTTGGGATGAAAGATGGGGGGGGTGTGGTTTGCTAAACAGTCTGTCAATTAATTAAACTGATTAAAGGGTTGAAGGCCAGCTCGTTAGCACTCTAACAATGGGGTCCCATACACAACTGCTATTATCATCTAAAAACCAATATTGCTTTAATCTTTGCAATTATTTAGCCCACCTAAAATAATAATTCATAAAGAAAACAAAAACGCTTCTATATTTCATGGCTACCTAGGATTTTTGCAAATTTTCATCTTAAAGCTTGGTTGGGATAAGATTAAATGAAATGTTCAAATAACAGTTGGATATGACTGTGCAGTTTTGGATAATAACTGTGCAGTAAATTACGCAAGACGTATGAATTAAACCAATGTTTGACTAAATTGTATTAAAATTAAACTTACTATTTCGACATAATGTTAAAATCATATTTGGACAGTAAACGTGTCGTAATAACTGCGCAATTAAGTACACAAAATGTATGAATCAAATCGGTGTTTGACTAAATTACATTAAAATTTAAACCTAAATCATACGATATTATGGTTTTTTCCGTATTAGTAAAATAAGAATAATGTTATTTCTTCAATCTAATTGATATTTTCTCATTGAATAATAAATTAGTTGATGTATTTATATATTTATGATTATCCACTCATCCTCTAATATAAAAATTTCAACTAGTAATGAAAGACTGGATAAATAGCATTACACATATAATAATAATAATAATAATAATAATAATAATAATAATAATAATAATAATAATAATAATGATGATGATGATGATGGTAAAGCCAAACAGGCAAATATGAAACTAAATTTGATTCTTAATAAATTGATTATTAGCTATTAATGCGGTTAATTTTCAAATAAATTAGCATAAAGGTCTTCTATCACTTTGAAAATGAAATATTGAACCATGAAAATGACTTGTGATAATGATTGTTTTTTTAGTCAAGTACTTACAAGTTTAGCCCTTTTGTTTGATGATACCATCAGAATATTTGCTATTATGGAGAGGAAATTTTGGCGAAGGAATAAAATGCCTATATAGTACACATTTTAAAGGATAAGATTAGGTGGGCTTTCAAAACTATGGGCAAATTGACGTCAAAAAAATAAAAAATAAAAAATCTATGGGCAAATCCTTAAAAAAAGGAAAAATAAAAAAAAAGAAAGCTATGGGCAAATATCATTTTACCAGAAAGTGATATTTTGTATATTTTCAATTGACCATTCCACTAATCCACTTCTAGAAGTTGAGTATAGGTTTTGTGTGGTCTAGCCTAGAGAAGAGATTCATGAGTAATTATTCAAATTTTAAGCAATTTCAATTTGATTTTTAGATTTTAATTAGTTTCAAATTTCACTATTTTGTGAATTACTGCAAACGACAAAAATTACGCCAAGAAAAAATGCAAGAGTTAAAAAGAATACTTTTTTCTATATATAACAGTAAAAAAGGAAGTAATTATCTCAAGCTCTTTTTTATGGGGAATTATACTAATTGAAAGCAAGATATATATATATATATCATTGGTAACTTAAAAATGAAATGGAATATTAAAGAAATAATGATTTATATTAGCAAGAGTTTTACCAAAAGTGATGATCAACGGTTATCGGAAGAGGTGATTATTGACGAGATCACTATTAAAATCTCTGTGTAATTGTTGGACAAATTTTTCTTGTTTCTTTTTAAATTTCAACAAATAGTAAATTTCACTAGAGAAATCACTAATAATAACATTGGTGTTTGCAAAAAAATAAAAAAATAGCAATAATAACATTGACAATCGTGACGAAATTTCCATCAATAATTCATTTCTTTCATCCAATAAATTTTCTTTTAATCAGTAAAAAAATAAAAAAAGGTCACTAAGATTTTTTCATTCAAAATTCCCAATTGCTTGAATCCTCTCCCCAAATAAAAAAGAAAAAAAAATATTTCTTGTTCTTTTTATTAATACACGTCAAACCCGATATGAACACTTTTGTCCTGACCACCACCACGTTAGAAGATTTTGTAAATCGAAAATCAAGTTCCAGCAACACAACATCGGTGGCATAGTAGTCATAAAACAAAAAAAAAACAAATTAAAAGAATAAAGTTGGAACATTCTTTTAAATATTGAAATTAGTTTCTTAACTAAATAAATTCTAAATACAGCCTGTCAAATAAATAAAGTTTCCTAGTCATCATCGCCGCTGCTGGGTTATCAAATTGATTATTTTAATCAGTAATAAGCTAATTAAAAATAAATAGATAGCAAATTTCCCCCCAAAAAATATTATTTAAACAGGTTGAAATTATAGTTGGTTGTACGCATAAGGTAACGGGTGTGAGTAGTGGGACCCACCGTCCTCCGTCTTTCATGCAGGAAAGCAATCCAATGTTGGGCTGTTCGACGATCTTTCTTTGCTGTCCTTTTCATTTTGAATTTTCAGATTTTCGAAAAAAAAAATATTATTTTTTGGGTTATCTATTTTCCTTTCCCTCCCCCCCCCCCCCGACTTGATCCAATAAAAGAATCGATGAATTGGGTCGAGGTCAGTTTCTGCTCTTCATTTCAACTCATGTTCTTTGCTCTTCTATCATCGGATTCACAAGATGACATATAATTCTGCTTATCGTATGTAACAAGAAAAGTTAATATATACTACTAGAGAGACAAGTGCTTGTTAACTAACAATTTTTAGATTGAATTAACAGAAAATGTGCAGAGTTAAACAGTGAAAATTTGTGTAGTACATGTTGATTCCACAATATGTTAATTAAGATGGTAATTGCATAAAAAAATGAAATATTCACATATTTAATATTAAATATGAAGTATAATAATCTAAATGAAAGCATAAATTTTTTTCATTAGTCCACCTAGTTGCCACCACAACAACATACCAATTTGATGGTGGAAAAGTTTTTCCACTTTTTCCACAACTAAAAATGATTTCTTGTTATATTTATGACACGATCATCTCATCGAATACACATATAGCAGAAGGGCAGGAGATCGGGACAACACATGCCTAGTAGAAGAATTATAGAAAGAAATAGACGAAAGAAACAAAAGGAAAATAATAATCCATTTTAAAACTATTAGTAAAGTTTACTTATTATTATTATTATTATTGTTCTTCTTGTTGTTTAACAACTTATGCATGATATTATTTTTTTTAAAAATTTAGGGAACGTGTGAAAGCACATAGATAAACTTTTGGTTGTCGAATTGGTTGACAAAAGGCTTGTTCAGATAATCCTTTATGCACAAGTTATGATTGAGACAAGTTGTTAATTGACATCTACAACTCTTTCGAGTTCTCTTTAGTTTTTTCTTTTTCATTTTCTTGATAGAAAAGCAATAATTTTCTTTGAATTCATAACTTCTTAAATGAGAAATGCTAATCAAATTATAGTTTTCAATTTTCAACTAGTATTTTCCTAGTGTGATGCGAAGAAATAATACATAATTTTTTTTATTGACAAAAATAATATTATCTTAGTTCTATAAAAATAGTCTCTCATTTCTTTTACATCCATCTCAAAATATATGTTAGTAGTTGAAACTATAAGTTTTCTTATATATCTTTATGTAATTACAAACAAATTAAAATTATTAAAGTAGGATAATTCCATTTTTTTAAGCAACTATTATTATTAACTGTAACGTTTTTTTTCTTATACGAGAGTGTTAATATATCTAGCGGTGGAACTGCCCGGGGCTGGGAGGGTGGGTTTCTCCCTGGTTAGGCCCAAATTGGCATGGGCCTCAAAGGGGTAAAAATTGGGTTCTTTATATAAAACCCCTTTTTTAAATAAGGATTTTGAAAAATACCTGTTAACTAAAAACTAATTGTAAAAATACCATTTTTTATTGTGAAAGTTCCCAAAACCAAATTTAATTAAAATTCAATTCTTTATTAATTTTATTATTAATTATTATTTTCTTATAAATTATAATAAAAGATAATAGCAATAATTAAAAGTAGTAATATTTGAATAAAAAACAGTTGTCATCACTTTCATTGCCGCCGCCGCCACCGTTTTCAACCACCGACTGGTAACTTTAACCACTGGCAACCACCATCAATGTCACCACTTAGTAAGACCAAAAAAAAAAAAAAAAAGACAAGAAAAGAAAAGAAAAAAATCACATAAAATATTAATGTTACCAAAAAATTGAGGGAAAAAATTCACTTTAAATTCATTTTTTTCACACAAAAGGAAAATCATGTTAACAATCAAATGTTACCATTAGAAACATAACAGTAACAAAACAACCAAAAAATGGTAACAAAAACGATTGAAAAAAAATCAAACTGAAAATGGTAACATCACCAATAAATAGTAACAAAAGAGAACGCAAAAAAATTAAAAAAATATCAAGAAAATGGTAACGCATCACCAGTAAATGATAACATAGAACAAAAAAAATGAAAAACGATAATATCATTAGTAAATGGTGACAAAACAAACAAAAAATAAAAAAAACGAAAAAAAAGGAGAAAGATTTGTAACACCGAAAAATGGTAACATACTGGAAAATACTGATACACTAGAGATTGGACATATTCTCCAAAAAAAAAGAAAAAAAAGGTTCACGTTAACAAGGTTCATGCTAACAATATTCACGAGACATAAAAAATCGCCGGAAAACACCAAAAATTGTTAACAAGTTCACATTGACAAATTTCACGCGATGTCAATCCCCACACCCACCAACTTTTCTACCGCTACATGCAATAGTTCTCCGCTACCTCAACCACTTCCGGTTGTTTCTGTGGTAACAAACCAATAAAATATTCATGGGAACATAATGAATCTGAAAATTGAAATCAATTGCTGAGATCTGAATTTTCATATCCATAACCCGGTTGGAACAAAAAATTCATCACAAATATGCATCCATTACCGCCCGACTGGAAAACTCGGTAAGACTCCAATTCGAAAATTATAGTAGACTACAAAATACTCAAGATCGAACCATGAAAAGACGAGTTATTATATGGAGAGGAGGCCTCCCTCTTATGGAGAGGCCTCCTGCCTCATGATCCCCTGTTACTGGGGGATCAAGAGTCCTTAATAACCCACAATAACAAGAGGCCATGTGACAGGAGGTCTCTCCGTAGAATTTTTAATGGAAAGACAGGGAAAACTACTTTTACAATCAAGGTAATGATGAACACTTCAAGCCCCGAATTTGCGCGAAGTCAAAACTGTTTCGCAACCATAGGATTTTGGAAAATACTATGTAGCACCACTGGTGCTAAGCACCAGTCTAAGTGGCTACATAGCTGGCAGGAGACCCGCGTGACATGGCAAATCTTGTCCTTGAATTGTGATTAATTAAACTGAGAATAAAATTAAAAAAAAGAAAGATAAAGACCAACATTAATTAGTCACAGTCTCAATGCAAGTGAACTGTAGTCATCATTGAACTCTCCGTCTTTCTTTTGCAAAACAAAGATCCACCTTCCCACCTCCCTCCGTCGTGACCACCACCATCAGCCGACGATATATTGTGCCCGCCGCTCTGTTAATTGACTTCTTGAGAGCCTCTGTTGGTGCTTTTTTTTTTTTTACCAGAATTTTTTCTCCATTAATACTGGTGCAAGAGGCGTTTCTGGCACAATCATTTTTCTGGATCAATACAAGGTAGCGTTACTTTTCCCACATCTGAAGATTTTTCCGACCTGAAATTTGCTACATTTATTTTAATATATTAAAGTTTTCCAATATATTTAGATGATGCCAAATAAAAGATTTTTCATTTGCATAGTTAAGATATTATATTAGAATTGGATACTCTTTTTAATTTATTATTATTATTTTTTTTAAAATTTAGGTTTCTCAGCCAAAGACAGGAGGGTACGACAATTGGCTGTTGATGAAAGCTTGGTGATATACTTGGGGGATGAATTTGATGAATTACGCAATTTTGAGCTCTTTTTTTTTTCTCCTTCTCATCATCAACCAAAGAGAGTGGTGAAACATATATAAAGATAAATCAAAGTTTGGTGCTCCGTACCTTCACAAGAATCGCTATTTAGGTTGAAGCTTCAAAAATATGATTTCTCTTCAGCCACAAGTTCTAAAAACCTTTTGTCGTCTCTGACGGTAGATACAATAGATCGCCGGCGGATGGCTGTAGTTTCGGTAGAGCTTGGTTGTAAAAGAAAAGCTTGACATTTTTCTTTGCCAAGAATAGATGTTTCCGTGTTTTCACTTTGCATTGGGGACTGCAAAAGGCAAAGCAGCTAATTAATTTATCTTTGCTGTGTTTTTTTTATCCTATTTATTTTTCACTTTAATAATCACTGTCATATAGATGCGGGCTCTTTACCAGCTATGTAGCCACTTAGACTGGTACTTGATACTAGTGGTGTTACATAGCACTACTCTAAGGCTTAGGTATCTTGAAGAATGGAAAGGGCTCGTGCAGGTTGATGGTGGAAGGATAAAGGGTTTGAGCATAATGAGGAATGGAAATAGTGCGTGTTGGTGGCGGTCGTGATTGGTGGATGTGGCTATTAATGACGCTAGCGGTGCAGATGGTTGGTGGTGGCGGGGATGATTGAAAAATATATTTAGGGCTGATGAGAAGTATGATTATATAATAATGCGTTTTTATAATAATTAATAAATTTAAATCTAATATGAATAATTATTTGTTTAATTTAAGTAATTTAAGAAATTTAAGTAATAAATAAAGGTAAAAATGAGGTATATTTATAATGTATAGGTGCATAAATGCAATTAGTTGTGATTAGAGGTGTAAAATTAAATGACTCATCGAAAAGAGGGTAAAACTTCTAGTTATTTCTTTTTTCTTTTTATATGTTTTGGCTAGAGGGAAAAATAGTTAGGCTAGAGATAGTCTGGCGTGCTAGTTATGCCCCTGAATATATCTAAACTTTAAAATAAAAATAAGCTTTACACAAAAAGCTTTACCATTCCCAAGGTAACAGCTAATTATAAAACCGGTATCTATTTTCAAGACAAGCACTCCAAGTTAGTTTTTGCAAGTTCTCAAGGAGGAAATTAAAAAGAATAAAACTACTCCCTTTATCTCAAAAAGATGTTTCCTTTTTCTTTTTTTATCCGTCTCAAATTATATTTCTCTTTCCCAAGTTAACTTTTTACTTTTCTAATTTACCCTTATTTATTGTACAAATTAATTAATATTAAATAAAAATTAAAGTGAAATATTAAATAAATCAAATGATATATTAGAAAATGCATTGTCAAATTGTATATTTCTAATAACATTAAATGATGTTTTCTTAATCTATATGAAAAATAAAAAAGGAATATCTTTTTAGGACAAACAGAGTAAAAAAATTTGCAGGCTTGCACATGAAGCTAGATGAAATTTTAGGTCGGAAAATATTTGTCTCACCTATTGAGCTGTATATGGCAGTACGATTAGAGTTGCCTTGAAGACATCAAAATGCAGAGGTAAATCAAAATCTTTAAGGTATAGGACTAGTTTGGCTCTGGAAACAAGTTGGACTGTATTCATCTCACCTGTCTTATAGGAAAAAAATTTTGATACTAAGAGTACAATTAGTATTGGGGGAAAAACCCAAATTTTAGGTTCTCCCTCTCCCCTCCCCCAAAAATCCAAACGATGTGTAGAAACGAAGGGGTAAAGTCCCATTTTGGGGGGTAGGGGGATCCCCCCTTTCACACTCCTTCCAGTCTAATAAAATACCGCTATGTGTTTAATTCATATTTTTCTCCCCACTTTTCTCCTATACATTATTTGAAAACAGATTTTTCCTCTAATTTTTTCCTCTTGGCTTTTTCTCCTAACATTAATATTGCTCTAAGAGTACAAAACTCAAATAATATAGCAAAATTAGGGTGGAAAATCCTATTTTGAGGGCGGGCTCCTCATTTAGCTTTTGCCAACCCTATTGAACTTGCCTTATAACTTATCTGATCTAATTAAATTACGTCACGTGTCCAATTCATCTTTTCTCACTATATATTATTTGAAAATATGTTTTTTCCCTTTAGTTTTTTTCCCCTTAACTTTTTTACCCTTAGCTTTTTTCTTCGTACATTAATCTTGCTCTAAGAGTACCCAAACTAGGGTATAGGATACTCCACAATTCCGTTCTCACTATATATTTAGTGAGATAATCCCGCTAGATGTACATATGGTAGGAGATTATTGGACAAATTACATGAAAATATCCCACAATAGAACAACTTAAATGGAGGTTGTCCAATAATCTCACGCAACATGTACATTTGGTGAGATTATCTCACCAGATGTATTATCGTACTAATCAAGAACTCACATGTATGTTCAAGGTCTCATTTGAATAATAACTTGAATCCTTCATAGGTGCATGTTGGTTCTTGATTTATCCAATGGGATGGAGTATGACATTTTTGTTCGTATGGTAGTTTGACTCAAACGACATCCCAGGGATCGTGAACAAATCTTAGCTATTCGTTAGATCCTTGAAGCAACTTTCAAACGACGTATAAACTACAGGATAAGTTTAGAGAAATCTTCATTTGCTGAGATACTGGATGCTTCAAGAAAGATGGGAATTGCATGTAAGAAAATGGAGAATCTTCATGGACTGGCTTCGACCAACCGAAGTTTCGTGCATTTCAGATGGTGGTAAAGTGAGACCACATAAAGAGTGATGGAGCACCAAGAAAGGCAGGAGAGGCATACGGGGGATGGACCAATAGAAGCCTAAGGCAGCTGGATCTCCTAGGGACGAATAGCTAAAGTCAATCTTCCAAGCTGTAGCAGGGATAGAGACCCGATTCATTCCTAAGCTTGCTTTCTTGCAGCAATATTCTCAGTCCGAGAGTTCTGGAGAGAAGAAAAGAGCAATCGAAAGAAACCTTTTTGATTTGGTCTAATTGTTGATAAGTTATGAAATTTTCACGGGTTATATGCTCTAATGGAATACACTCACATAAATATATTTGGTAGAGATATGCTCTAACGCATCAAATAATACCAGTCAAGATTTATTACAAATCCTACAATGAAAGGCTTTTTGCCACTTAATTAATTAAAGGTTCTTTGGACAACTTCAAGGTGAATTCCTGTGGTTATAGTCATAGGATCTTGCTAAGAACAAGAATGCTACGAATGTTACTCCACTAAGCCCAGATAGTAACCAATAGAAGTAATCGAGATGAGCCCGATTGAGTTTGTTCGAAAACCAGCCGTCTCTCCCTTGTCCACCCGTCATCTTTTCGATAACAGAGATAAGAAAACTACTTAGGAAACTCCCTATCCTGAAAATACTTAGGAAGAGATAAAGAATACAAAGATCTACGTACGTTTTAAAACCAATATACGTTTAAGACTACCTGATCATAGAAGAACTCTTGCAGGCCAACGTAGGCTAATACTTTAGCAATTCCAAACAGCAAATATTGAGGCACCAACCACCATATGCTAATGGGAACTACAGCGTCTGGTTTATCGACCAGACCATTTTCCCAAGCAGTTTCAAGACGTTTCATCTCGACAACAGCAGCAGTAACCATAGAAAGCAGCGAGAAAACAAGCCCGGTTCCAATTCTTTGAAGCATTGTTATGCCCAATGGCTTCTTGGTTATAAGTCTTGCAACAGGATCCAGAACGCGATCATAGATGGGAATTAGGATAATGGTCGAAAGGCTGGTAAAAACTAGCAATGAAGCTGCTGGCACTTTAAATTTGGACCGATGGATCTGTCCATTGTAACTCCTTGCTCGGTAAATAAAGTGAAACATTGAGCATACACAATGGCAAAAACTAAACAACTCACCCATATTGGAAAGAGCCGGAGAATTCTCTTGCCCTCACCAACTTCATTGGTAGTTGGAAAATCCCGGCTCCTTCTCCTCCTACTCTGGATACTTCTGAAGTGCTGATACTCTGGTTTCTTAATGCCTTACCAAACGCCAACCGAATTTTAACATACAAGCCGTCATTGGAACCTCTTATGCTAAAACGGTAAGTAGTAGTTCCAAGCAGAAATACGAGCAAAGCAAGGACCATGGCAATACAGGGGATTCCAAACCCGAGACCCCATCCCAGGTTGTCTTTAATGTAGCTCAAAACTGGGATCGCCATGGTGTTGATTGCGACTAAAGTGAAAAACCACCAATTGAAGAATGAGCTCTTGGTTTTCGATTCTTCAGGATCCTGAGAATCAAACTGATCAGCCCCAAACGCCTGAATGCACGGCTTGTGCCCGCTCTGTGCTATGCCCACCAGATACAATGCCACATAGAAGATGATAATTTGAAGCTGAGAAGAACATGATTCCTCAGCATTCATTGATTTTTGACTGTCACTGTCTTGCAAGGCAGGGAAGACAGCCGAAATCAAGAGGCCAAGTCCCTGTCACCATTTAACTCAAAGATAAGAGTTCATTATCATTTCTATACAGGTAGATTATGCTGCACACACGAACTGCATGAGAAAGTTTATAGTACTCTAAGAGTATCGAACTCAGTACTTCAGGCAAATGGGACACTGACAAGTGGATATGAAAATGAAACGACCCAATATATCCACTTTATCTTGTTATCATTTGCTAGCATTGGTAATTTTTATGAACTCTAAAATATGGTAATGAAGAAAAAGAAGTTAAATTGAGTACTGACCAAAATGTATATCACAGAAGCAATTACAATAGTACAGTATCGACCGATGCAAGAGTCGGCGAGGAAAGCCCCCAGAAGTGGCAGAAGCAACGCTGCTCCATACCACGCATTCACGCTAGCCGACGCAGCCGCTGTTGATTGGCCCAATGGACCTCTTAAATAGGTTATCAGGTTCAATGTTATCCCAAAGAAAGCAAATCTCTCTGCCACTTCAACCCCTATCCAAAAATTCAATCATAATCAAACAAAAATCCAGTTCAAATCATTTACTCGTCAAATGTTATGTTTGGTGCGTTAGATCGAACAAATAGCGATCACGCTATCACTGAAGAAGCAGCCAGAGATTCGGACATCTCTGCTCAAAACCAACAGCTTTTTACTAACAAAACATATAATACGCGTTGAATTTGCCTCTGATCTTAAAAGCTCACCCAGAAAGACATCTTTTGAGAACATAAGCGGAAAAAAAGCATGTTTGATCGTACTTAAAAGCAATCCGTAAGTCTGTTAAAGAACTGCAAGACAATCTTACATCAACTGAACATGGATCAGAAAACAAACCTAGAAGA
Organism: Nyctanthes arbor-tristis; assembly: GCA_963692815.1. Classification (NCBI taxonomy): domain Eukaryota; kingdom Viridiplantae; phylum Streptophyta; class Magnoliopsida; order Lamiales; family Oleaceae; genus Nyctanthes; species Nyctanthes arbor-tristis. The sequence continues at coordinate 11,214 of CAVNYN010287205.1, forward strand.
ATATACTCTAGGATGGTTATCTTCTGGGTAGAACATCAATTCCTTAAAAAATATCTATGTTTTACCGTAAGGGAAAAAGATAAGCTTCCTTCCAAATATATATCAAAATTTTAACTTACTTTTCAGCACAACCAGACACGATCTAGAGTCTAGACACTGAGAAAAAAGATTGAAGATACCTATGATAAGAAATGCTGATCTCCATCTACCAGAGTTGAACCGATTGGAAGGACGGCCCTTGTAATCCACACAAGCTTGAACAATAGTGTTTGAGTTGAGCAAATGAATTTCTTCCTCAGAAATGTCTCTGGAGATAGCCATCCTCGTCTTGCCTCAATTTCATCGAAGAATCAAATGAAAATTTTAACAACCTTAAACTGTGCAAGAGAAATGAACTCTCATCCTCCAGTATGGTAAATGATTCTTCAGTGCGTGATTCACGTGTAGCAATAGTATGGCAGTTTCTTGGTTTTTGGGATATCATTTTCATAGGGGTTGAACATGGTACGTGTCCTTAGATAAGAGCTATATACCAAAATGAGCCCGAGCATCCAGCCAAGACGAAAAAAAAAAAAAAAAAGCTAAAGGAATAAAGTAGAAAAGGGTCGAAAATATCTTTAGATGAAATGATCGGCATAAATTAGCTCTATAGTTGTACAATCAGTCGATAAGATCAATAATTATATAGATGTCTAGTAGATCGTCAAGTAACAATCGAAAAGACAGGGGAGAACAAGTACTATAGCTAGTCACGACCGTCGTGCATTGCGGCGTGGAATCAAAGTCTATCGAGAACACCACCAAAAGACAGAAACTCCGAGGGTGGGGAGGCTAGCATAAGTTTCAGCATATTTAATCCAAATTGCATTAACTATCTGGGTTTCAGGTCACTCATATGAAGAGACGTCGTACTTTCGGTTACATTTGCAATGACTATCATTTATTTATCCGTACCAACTACACCATCTTTAGGATTTCACCTTATTATTTGTACAGAAATTTACATTCTCCATTTGATCTTTAAAACCATTAAATGAAACTAATGGCACATGCTAGTATACTGCTTTTTCATGGTAAAAACTGAACAATGGACACAACTATGTTTTCCAAAGTAAGAAGACCTCGTTACAGCCATTAATAATATCAAACCTACGTCACATCTATTGCAATGAGAAGCTGACCGTTGAGTTCTAAATCTTTTCACATGTAACATTTTTGAAAGAAATATTTAGTGATGTTTTCACTATGTAAAAGATAGAAATAATATGTCACCATACTTCTAGTACTGTTACGATACCAAATACATATTGTGGCATAATATAATATATTATTTATGTGGGTGATGAGGTGCTTATGTCTCGTTGATATAATTCTATGTCTCTGGTATCATTACAGCACTAGATGTATAGTGCTAAATCATTTCTAATGAAAAAGTACAAGTGCCCTTTTCAACTCTCCCCCTTTGATAATTGCCTCTGAAGAGCAAGCACTTGCACCTAACAGGAGCCGGTATTTTTGATCTGTCGAAAAAGAGACTGGAAAGTTAATGGAAAAAGAACAAAAGAAAGCAGGCCAGCAAGCACGTTTACTCTGTTGAGGTGTCACAAGACACGTCCAGAATCACCACATGAGGATATACAAAGCATCACCACCAAAACACTACAGAATGACAACTTCCTAAGCAAAAAGAAAGAAAACTATTAACAGCCTGAATTAAGACGTCGACCGACGTCCACGAGTTGCCAAGTGAGGGACATTAATGTAAGTATATTGAGGCACGACGAAAACAGATTCAACCTCTTCAATATTTCGCTCAATCGAATCATTTGCCTCTTAACTTCTGCATATTGTGTCCTCCCTCGAGCCACGTCTTGACTAGCAGAGGCACTTGTCTCTTCGTTTCTGCCGGCAGCTGCTGATCCGGTGGAAGACTTGACAACTTTACTGCCCCGTTCGGTGTTCTCTTTGTCCAAACCTGTGGCAACCCGGCAGGTATAAGCATCAAGTATTTGGGCAGCCGGCTCAGAGACGAACCCCTCTCTGCCTCTCCCTTCTTCCTTCTCCTTCTTCATCCTCTCCATCATCACCTGCTTTTGTCAAATATAGTAACACAACTTATTCTGGATACTCCAATTTAGAAATGGCAAACGTGACACTTCATCTGATGACACTCTAATTACCTAGTTACAAGTTCAAAAATCAAGAACTTAAACACTTCATCCGATTTCACTCTAGCAAGTTTACTGTTAAATTATGGCTAACAAACAAAGCAACTACCAAAATTCAGACCATAAATGAAAAGCTAAAGGCGTGTTAGTGTTTGATTCTCACGATAATTTCCACATTGAGTGTTCAAGAACCAAGAACTCAACAATTGATCCATTTTCACTCCAAAGTTCCTTAAAAGATGGGAACTTTCTTTTGAATTACGGCCAACACACACTATTTAAGCAATGATGATTAAAATCCAGACCATAAACAAAAAGCTTAACGGGTGTTTGATCTCATTTCCACATTATAATTTCACCTAGCTAAAACCACACAATTCAAAAATCCAATTATATATCCACCACTAATCTTATCTCATTAAAATGGTAATGAAACACCCTTTGGAGAGCCTTCTAGTGTGGGGAAGCTTTGGTTTTTCCCCACCATGCCAGCATTGTTGGGAGGAAAAAACTCATTTTCAGAGGTGAAATATTGGCCCCTCATTTACCCATTTCCCCTTCCTTTTCACCTTCAACTTTCCCTTTCATTTTTAAGCCCAACACTAGAAGCGCTCTTAGCACAAAAACAATTCTAGTGGTCCATGATACCGTACCTTGTGAAGTTGTCAAAATCAAGAATCGATGTGTAGATTCATCAAACCTGGTTTATTATTTAAATCCCCACCCCCCACTCAAAAAAAAAAAAAGACTACCTAAAGTTCAAAAATAAAGAACTCAACACTTGACCTAATTCCACTCTCACAAAGCTTTGGTGTCCCTACGATGTGCTATATTACACAGTAATGATCTTAAGAATTATGACCAAATACTATACAAATTGTGAATTATGACCTACACTATAAGTAAGACAAATATGTTCGCATGAATTAGGACCAGTAGTATTTAAGCACTGATTTCAAATCAACCAAAATCTAATGCATGGTAAAACAGAGTATACCTTTGCTGATCGAGGTTCCAAGTAGAAGACATTCACCAAAAGCATCAGCAAAGGTGCCAAGAGACTTAAGCTTCCCAAGATCACATCTTTCATCGACGACGCTAGATTCCATTGACTCAAAACATGCCCCAGAAGTGCCAATCCCACAGTATAAGCCATGCTTTTGAAATAAACAGGATATATCTTACTTTGCACCATCCCAAATTGTTGTCTAGACAATGCCCCCGCCAAAACATAACTCGAAACGAAAGTCATCCACATACACATCCCATAGGCAGTGGCTAAACCCAACAAATGCAAAATCCCCGCAAGCTCAGAAACGCCCCAGCCTCGTCGAACAAGTTTCTTCAAGCCTTTCTCCCCTTCATCTTTGATGCTCTGTGCCTCATCCTTCAGTTTCTCTGCTGCCTTTTCCACCATTTCCCTGGCTTCTTTGGCCTTTTTTTTCGTCGCTTCCTTCGCTGTCGAGACATTCATTTTGGCCTCTTCTTTGAGAATTTTCGCGTCCTGTTTGGCCTTGTCCACCTGCTTTTTGGCTTCATGAGCCTTCTCAGAAACAGTATCTTTCACATACCCTTTTGCTTCACCGGTTTTATGAGTAACACTATCTGTCAATTTACCAACTACGTCTTTTGCTTCTTCTTCCACCTCATAAACCTTGTCCGCCGCCTCGTGAGCCTTTGTCGAAACAGCCTCCTTGGTTCTCCCCATGGCGCTGGCAATTTTATGCTTACACTTTCCATAAGCATCACACACAAGCTCTCTGGGATTAAATCTATGGTGAGCTTCTTCTTCATGTTGATCAGAGGAATCCCCTTGTCCCATATTTGGAAGAACCGAAGATGATGCTTCTTTTGTTCTCTCCTTGGCATCCTCCATTTTTTCAGGTAATTTCTCCTTAAAATTTAGACCGGATCTGTCTTCAACTTCTTGGGGAGAGATTGAAACTTTAGTATTGCCATGATCATTCTTATCGTACTCAACCACTACCGTTCTGTGGCCTTCTCTCACTATAACATCTTCTCTTGAATTCTGCTTTTCTGGGCTTGGAGAAAACACAACTGCTGTCACAAGTGTTGTCAGCACAAGACTTAAAGCCAAAACATTCATCATCTTCTCTTTCTCTGTGGACGGATGTATAACTGTAGAAATCTTGTTGAAGTAAAAGAAAGAATAAGATCACGGAACTGGTATATAGTAGTTGGGGTGTGCCCACGTAGCAGGGTGGATTATGAGAATGCGACAAGTGTGCTGCTGCATGTTCTCTTAGAATTCTACGTGTCCGAACGGAACACATGGAATCATTTGACAGTGCCGCCTTCGTAATTCCTCGGACAAGGAAACAACTCGCTGTCCAGAGGATTCTTCGCTTATGGAAGAGCCCTTTAACGCACGTAATTCTTTAGTCTCGATTTAACACCGTATAAAATCAAATAATAATTGCATTAAAAATCGTATAATCACATTACATGCATCACGACGCACTAATTCAAAAAACCTTTAGTTCCTATCCAATACCATATAAAATCATAAAATCACATCATGTGCATAGACACACTAATTCAAAAGAATCTTTGTAATTTAACATATAAATTAATTTCAATTTAATCCAACAAATCAAATATTCACATATTTCATGATCATACTAATAATAGTCATATCATTCCATCCGATCAATAATAATGATCCAAACCAACAAAACCCATCTTGCAAGCAAGCTAGGAGACCATTTACTTGGTCCATATGACAGTAAAAGCCACCAGCGGGCTCCATGGGGGATCGTTTTCAATCACTTGGCAAATCTAGATTTACAAGTTTACAACTTATTATCCTCTCAATCTATGTTAGGTAATCATCATTAATTTAAAAAATTAAATTAAAGACCCGTTTAATTAGATTTATAAAAGAAATTTATAATGAGTGAAAATAAATAATGAAAATTTAATTGAAATTTAGAATATATAGTGATTGTTGAGTAATTGTCAAATCAATGATATATGAATTTATAAATTTCAAAAATAAAATATACCAAACAAGCCTTAAATTTTTGAAACAGATTATTTTTTAGTAATATTTATAAATAATTATAATAATTGAGGTAACTCGGTCACCATTTACGCCATTAGGATATCAGCTTCAATAGCAAGCAAAGCATTTACATATATGAAAATTTAATAATCCCATGAATTTCTGGAATTTAGTTTTCTGTCAGTACATAATAATTAATCAACATAGAGATCCCTCAAACTGAAGCTGAAGCGACCAGGAAATAAAATATCGGCCGGGACTATGGATGCAAAGGCAGATTTACAAACCTAAGCGGACACGAGAAGGGCAAAAATAGAATGGAAAAAGAACAAAGAAATTCACCATGGGTTACTCTCAGATACTGCGGAGTCGATCTTCGCCAACTATCCATCTTGTCAACTGGCTCGGATCAACAA
>CAVNYN010287206.1:803-39305 GCA_963692815.1 Nyctanthes arbor-tristis
GAAAAGTGAAATCTTGGAAGAGGAAACATGGGAACGAGAAGATGAGATGAGAAAACAGTATCCCGAATTATTTACAGGTAATTTTAAATTTCGAGGACAAAATTCTTTTAAGGGGGTAGATCTGTAACATCTCGTGAAATTCCTCTATTTTTAATAGTGACATCTTCGGAATAATAATTGGTTTTGATATTCAACTATAAGTAATCGATGAATAAATCTTATAATTGGATGACTAGTCGAGAAATTTTATAAGAATTTGAAGACATTTTTGTTTGGTTGATTATTACTCGAATGTATGTCAATTACCCCATCGGTTACATAAAATTTGCTAAAAGAACGATTAAGCTTAATCGGGTAGTAAATTGTGAGACCGAAAAGATGCTTAAGGTAAAGATATGATGTCTCACTAGTATAGTCAGAAATACAAGGACTTAATTATAGAGTTTAATAGGTAAAGGGGTTTACTAAGAATTAAAGGGAAAAATCTCATACACTTGTATCCAATAAGCTCTTCCCACATGAATTGAATCCACAACCCACACTTGGCATCTTGATTTACTAAGAAGAATTCCTATCCCTCCAATTTAACTCATTGCTATAGGACAAGTGTGAGTCTTTGTATTGGTGGAACTCAAAAACCTTTAGAAAACAAGAATGAAAATTCGTCCATAAATTGTGCATGGCTTTGAAAACTCACAAAAGACCTTCAAAAGCTCTCTTTTATCTCTTCAAACAAGGCTTAGTTCATATAGTATAGAACCCACATTCTAAAGGCTATTTTGCTTAGATATACTAAGGAATTGAAGGTGTTTTGCCATTCATTAACAAGTCTCAACTTCAAAGGTATAAGAAAACAAGGTGAGTAATCCATTACTTTGGTTTATTTGCATACATAAGTTTCAAGAAAAGGTATGTGTTTTGGATATTGTTAAAATGATTTCTTGCATAAGAAGTGCTAGAGTCCCTCTACCAATTTTGTATTGTTTGTTTTGATTTGATCCATGTTAATTGTTATGGATTAATGAAAGCTTGGAAATCCGGTAAAAGCTAACCGAAAATTGTTATGAATCTATTGTGTTGTCATTACCATATTGGTATTTGAAAGGCAATGAGGCGCCATGGGTAGTAGGAACTTCTAGTATTTGGGGCCCTATAATGTATTCAAAAAGGTTTGTGCATCTTAATGTTCTTAAGATTATAGCATGGAATGATTTCTATAAACCTTTGGTAAACCGAAATAATGTATTACTCACGTGGTATTTTATACTCACCTTGTATGTGATTACTCTTTTATAGATGATCCACCGAAGGATCGTTGAGAGAAAGGCCGAAGAATGGAGGTTGTCACACGACGCGAGCCAAGTTATGCATGTGATAGAGATAGACCTTTGGGCTTATTATGAGGATGATCCCATGTTTGTAATGTATTTGGGAAGCTCATATGAGTTTGAGATATTTTGTGCATTTTCCCTCAATCTTTTGCACCATGACAAGATTATGAGGGATAGGCCAATGTTTCTTGTTTAATTAAGTATTAATTAATGATGGGAGTAAGGTAAGTATGTGTATGGAAACCAATATAACTAAATAAAACTTGGCTTATAGGGAAAGTTTTGATACGAGATTGGGAATCCTATTTTTACATGTAAGGGTTTCCCAAGCTTGTGTTCGGTTATATATATATAAAGTGACTTTTATTTATCGTGTCTCATGCTCTTTATGCGAATACGACAACTTTAAACTAATTTAAGACGAAAAACAACACTACTTCATCTAAGGAATAAAAGAGAATTGATTGACAAGTCGTGCCCCTCGATTTTGACAAGAGTTGTAACAAGAAGATTGTAACGCTTCCGGCATATTGATTTAATAACATAACTTCAACTCATGCTATTTATTGAGGGGTTTGACAAGAGTGGTATCAGAGCATCGTTCCAAGGGGTGATTACATGCATATCTTGCTCGTGTGAGACATCCTCCGGTTGGCTTGCAAGTAAGTGACCAATTACCAAGTTATAAGTAGCATACGTATATTTGTATAGTTCCTTAAAGTAAGATTATTAGTTACAATGTAGATGGAATTGAAGTTTTTGGTGTTTGATTACATGGATTTACCTTATTTTGGAACACTAATTTGAAAGTGAATTGTAAACTTAACATATAGGAGTAAATCCTCAAGAAAAATCAACCTTGAAAAACTTCAATGAAAAAGAAAATTAGATGAAAAGATGCTATACGACATCTATCCATGCTAAATTGTGCTTTGGAATCAAATTAATTACATGAAAATGACAAGGGAACAAAAAAATATGAAATTTGGTCTTCTCAGGATTGCCCGCGGCTGCCCGCGGAATGTATTTCGCGGCCTACCCGCGGGCAACAGAAAAATTTTTGCCGGAATTCGATTTTTTCTATACGGCCGCAGGGAGTTGTTCTATGCGCCCGCATAGTGTAAAAAAAAAAACAGCCTTTTCTGAAATTTTGCACTGAGGTCCCCGAACTTTCTATTTTTGTGCAGATCAGTCCAAAACAATTATTTTACGACTTTTAAACCTTGAAATCGACTTTTTACACTAAATTGACCCCTTTTAATAGAAAGATTTCTTTTAAGTATATATTACTTTAAGTCAAATGTAGTCTTTAATAATTTTTCCTTAGATTTGATATAATAACTTTTTGACATTTTAAGTCATTGAGCATATGACGGGACCCACCAATGTGTAAAATACATTTTGATATATTTTTTTATATGGTTGTTTCTTATTGAAATAGCCATGAATAGCTATTTTAAATGACAATTAAGTTTTAATATCTCAAATTTGATTTATGAATTGAATTGGTAAATTATATATATAAGTTTAAATTTTTAATTTTATAATAAAGCGTATACATACTTAAGTCGTGATTTTATACATGTCGTTATTAGTTGATCAAATGTCTCATTTTGATAAATTTGGAAATTTATTGGTATTATATGATTATAAATGACCGACATGGCCGATTAAGGGGTAAATTGTTAAATAATCTACAGTACTAGATTTTAACCAACCTTCTAAATTCGTGATCAGGCATAGAAACATGTCTCAGGAAGAAAGCACCAATCAGACTGTAGAACGTTTGACTCAGCTTGTGAGCCAATAAGCTTGTCAAATTGATCAATTACTCCAACAAAATTCTAACGGGGAGTCATCCCACAACAAGGATGATAAAAGTAGTGCAACAGAACGATTCCGTCGCCTCAAAACCCCTATTTTTGAAGAAGCGAAGGATCCAATAGAAGCAGAAAATTAGATACTGACGATTGAAAGGATGTTCACTTATACTCATGTTCCCGATCTTGAAAAAGTAAAGTGCGCTACCTTTATGTTGAGAGGTAGTGCCGGATACTGGTGGGATACTTTAGTGAGTATGGGAGAAAGCGAAGCAATGACTTGGGAGGAGTTCCGCGAGAAATTCCTTACTAAATACTTCTCTACTATTGCCAGAAATCAGAAATTAAATGAGTTCATCCATCTTAAGCAAAATTAAATGACGGTGTTGGGATATGCTCAGAAATTTGAGGAATTATCTCGATTTGCCATCCATATGTTGGGCACAACGGAATTAAAGGTAAACCGATTTATTGAGGGGTTGAAGCCCGAGTTGGCTAGAGATGTAATAATGTCGGGAGTTCAATGATTGAGTTTTGCTGCTATTATGGACCGAGCCTTGCTTGCGGAACAGGCAGAGTCAAAAATTTTCTGGGCGAGGGAGAATCGGGCCCGTTATTCCCAAGGCTTAAGTAGTAATCAAAAATGGAGTTCTTCAGGGAAAATGGAAATAAGGGAAATAAAAGGCCCTATGGAAATACAAAGGGCCAAACCAACAATAAGAAACCAAATACCCAAGGAGAGTCAATGAGGAACAATATACCACGGTGCCCAACCTGCAACAAAATACATCCGGGTCCTTGTCGAAAAAAATTGGGTCTCTGCTATGGATGCGGCAAAGAAGGGCACATGGTTAGAGATTGCCCAACAAATCCAAAGCCCAACAACCCTACAGGAAGGGTTTTTGCCATAGTCCAGCCTGACGCCACTACTAGCAATGACGTTATCACAGGTACGATCCATATTTATGGTAGACCTGTATATGCTCTATTTGACTCCGGCGCTACACATTCATTCATTTCTTACAAAGTTGCTCAAGATGCAAATTTTGCAATATTTCCAATGTCATTAGAAATGAATGTTAAATTGCCCTCCGGAGTGACTTATACGGCAAAGGATTGGATACCTAATGCAAAAATTCTAATAGGAGAGGATATATGCCCGGCATATTTAATTTTCTTCAACATTATAGATTTCGATATAATCTTGGGGATAGATTGGTCATCCAAACATGTTGTGATTATTGATTGCCAAGCCCGAACATTGAAATTGTCAGAAAATAACCCCATATTGTTTTCCAAGCCTCTGAAAAGCACCCGAACAATAATCTCAGCCTTCCAAGCACATAGACTCCTGAAACAAGGTCATTTGGGATTTTGGATTAGCTTACATCAAATTAAGGCTGAAAATTCCGTCTCACCTTCATCTTTGCCTATAGTTCAAGAATATCTGGACGTATTTCCTGATGAATTACCCGGATTACCCACTGACCGTGAGGTCGAATTCGGTATTGAGATATATCCTGGTACGGAACCAATCTCCAAAGCTCCGTATCTTTTGTCACCAACTGAATTAAAGGAGCTTCGAACTCAATTATATGAACTGCTCATTAAAGGCTTCATTCGACCAAGCACATCTCCTTGGGGTGCACCCGTTCTATTGGTAAAGAAAAAGGATGGATTTATGAGGATGTGTATCGATTATCGAGGGTTAAATAAGGTTACAATAAAGAACAAGTACCCTCTCCCATGCATCGATGATTTATTGGATCAACTTAAAGGGTCAGTAATCTTTTCAAAAATTGATTTACGATCAGGGTACTATCAATTGAAAATAAAGGAAGAGGATATTTACAAATCCGCCTTTAGCACAAGATATGGACATTTTGAATTTTTGGTCATGCCTTTTGGCTTAACAAATGCTCCTGTGGCTTTTATGGATCTTATGAATTGAGTATTCAAGGAGTATCCAGATGAATTTGTGATCGTGTTTATTGATGATATCTTGATCTATTCAAAGTCTAGAGAAGACCACATCAAGCACTTACATTTGGTTTTACAAACTTTGAGAGAAAAACAATTGTACGCAAAATTCTCAAAATGTGAATTTTGGACCGAGAAAGTGAATTTCCTTGGTCATGTTGTGAATCAGAAAGGGATTTTAGTTGACCAAAGTAAAGTGGAAGCTGTAATAAACTGGCCTCAACCTAGAACTCTTACTGAAACACGAAGTTTCTTAGGATAGGCTGGGTACTACCGGAGATTTGTCAAAGATTTTTCAAAAATTGCAGTTTCTCGTACACGGTTAACCAAGAAAAATGTACAGTTCAGGTAGAATGAGGACTGTGAAAGGGGCTTCGAAGAGTTAAAAAGCGGCTAACCACGGCTCCTATTCTTGCCATTCCTAAGGAAAGTGGTAAGTTTAGTATTTACAGCGATGCATCCAAGTACGGACTCGGATGCGTGTTAATGCAAAATGACAAAGTTGTGGCTTATGCATCTAGACAATTAAAACCTTATGAAAAGAACTACCCCACTCACGACTTAGAATTAGCCGCTATAGTGTTTGCCTTGAAGGTTTGGAGACATTATCTCTATGGAGCAAAGTGTGAAATTTATACGGATCATAAAAGCTTGAAGTATTTCTTTACCCAGAAAGAACTGAACAATGGGCAATGACGATGGCTTGAATTGGTAAAAGACTATGATTGTACAATCAATTACCATCCCGGAAAGGCAAATGTGGTAGCCGATGCTTTAAGTCGGAAAGTCATCACAGATGGAAAGAAACCTAAGGAGTTGCAGCAGGAAATTGAAAAATTTGAGTTAGAAATCTTGCCAAATGGGGGTGCAAAGTTGAAAGCTATGATTGTAAAACCAACATTAATGGAGCAGATTAAAGAAGGGCAAGAGATTGACTCCTTTGCTGAGAAGATACGGGACAATTTGAAGAATGGAAAAGAATCCCCTTATAATATATTAAGCCAAGGGCTATTGAGATACAAATATAGAGTGTATGTACCAGAAACAGGAAAAATACGGGAATGTGTTTTGGAAGAGGCACATAGCACACCATACACTCTACATCCGGGTTCCACGAAAATGTATCTTGATATAAAGAAATTATATTGGTGGCCCAACATGAAGCGACATATTGAGGAGTTTGTCGCTAAATACCTCACATGTCAACAGGTCAAAGCAGAACATCAACAGGCAGCAGGGACATTACAACCATTAGAGATTCCCGAGTGGAAATGGGAGAAAATAACAATGGACTTTGTTAGTGGATTACCAAGAGTCATCAATGGATATGATGCTATACGGGTAATCGTTGACCGTCTAACAAAGTCGGCACACTTCATACCCATTAAAATGACATTCAAAATGGAACAACTGGCCGAGTTGTATACCTGGGAAATTGTAAGATTACATGGTATCCCAGTTTCCATTACTTCAGATCGGGACCCTCGATTTCTATCGCGATTTTGGAAAGAAGTTCATCAAACCTTGGGGACACGATTAAATTTTAGTACGGCTTTCCATCCCCAAACTGATGGTCAATCCGAGCGAACCATCCAAACTCTTGAAGACATGCTATGAGCGTGTGCTTTGGAATTTCCACAAAAATGGGATCATTATTTACCATTGGCGGAGTTTTCATACAACAATAGTTACCATTGCTCAATTCAAATGGCACCATATGAAGTATTATATGGAAGAAAATGCATATCGCCATTGTATTGGAATGAAGTAGGAGAAAGGAAAATAATCAATTCAGAAATGTAGGAAGGGATGATCAAAGTGGTGGATACGATAAAGGAAAAGTTAAAAGCCGCACAAGACCGTCAGAAAAGTTACACGGATCAAAGACGACGGCCATTGGAATTTAAGATTGGAGATCAAGTATTTGTCAAAATATCTCTAATAAAGCAACTCTTCCGCTTCGGGAAAAGAGGCAAATTGACTCCTCGGTACATTGGGCTATTTGAAATAACAAGAAGAATTGGAGAAGTGACCTATGAATTGAAATTGCCCGAAAGAATGAGTCGGATTCATCCGGTGTTCCATATCTCAACATTAAGAAAATATATGCCGGATCCTTCTCATGTACTGTCAGAAACACCTTTTGACATACAACCTGACTTAACCTTGGAAGAACAACCCGTGAAAATCTTGATGTGGGAGACAAAAAGATTGTGTAATAAAGAAGTACCCCTCGTTCGCGTACTGTGGAAAAGTGAAATCTTGGAAGAGGAAACATGGGAACGAGAAGATGAGATGAGAAAACAGTATCCCGAATTATTTACAGGTAATTTTAAATTTCGAGGACGAAATTCTTTTAAGGGGGTAGATTGTAACATCCCGTGAAATTCCTCTATTTTTAATAGTGACATCTTCGGAATAATAATTGGTTTTGATATTCAACTATAAGTAATCGATGAATAAATCTTATAATTGGATGACTAGTCGAGACATTTTATAAGAATTTGAAGACATTTTTGTTTGGTTGATTATTACTCGAATGTATGTCAATTACCCCATCGGTTACAGAAAATTTGCTAAAAGAACGATCAAACTTAATCGGGTAGTAAATTGTGAGACCGAAAAGATGCTTAAGGTAAAGATATGATATCTCACTAGTATAGTCAGAAATACAAGGGCTTAATTATAGAGTTCAATAGGTAAAGGGGTTTACTAAGAATTAAAGGGAAAAATCTCATACACTTGTATCCAATAAGCTCTTCCCGCATGAATTGAATCCACAACCCACACTTGGCATCTTGATTTACTAAGAAGAATTCTTATCTCTTCAATTTAACGCATTATATAGGACAAGTGGGAGTCTTTGTATTGGTGGAACTCAAAAACCTTTAGAAAACAAGAAGGAAAATTCGTTCATAAATTGTGCATGGTTTTGAAAACCCACAAAAGACCTTCAAAAGCTCTCTTTTATCTTTTCAAACAAGGCTTAGTTCATATACATATAAAACCCACATTCTAAAGGCTATTTTGCTTATATATACTAAGGAATTGAATGTGTTTTGTCATTCATTAACAAGTCTCAACTTCAAAGGTATAAGAAAACAAGGTGAGTAATTCATTACTTTGGTTTATTTGCATACATAAGTTTTAAGAGAAGGTATGTGTTTTGGTTATTGTTAAAATGATTTCTTGCATAAGAAGTGCTAGAGTCCATCTACCTATTTTGTATTATTTGCTTTGATTTGATCCATACTAATTGTTATGGATTAATGAAAGTTTGGAAATCCGGTAAAAGTTAACGGGAAATTGTCATGAATCTATTGTGTTGCCATTACCATATTGGTATTTAAAAGGCAACGAGGCGAGATCGGAAGAGCGAACTTCTAGTATTTGAGGCCCTATAATGTATTCAAAAAGGTTTGTGCATCTTAATATTCTTAAGATTGTAGCATGAAATGATTTCTATAAACCTTTGGTAAACCGAAATAATGTATTACTCATGGGGTATTTTATACTCACTTTATATGTGATTACTCTTTTATAGATGATCCACTGAAGGATCGTTGAGAGAAAGGCCAAAGAATGAAGGTTGTCGCACGACGCGAGCCAAGTTATGCATGTAATAGAGATAGACCTTTGGGCTTATTATGAGGATGATCACATGTTTGTAATATATTTGGGATCCTCATATGAGTTTGATATATTTTGTGCATTTTCCCTCAATTTTTTGTACCATAACAAGATTATGAGGGATAGGTCAATATTTCTTATTTAATTAAGTATTAGTTAACGATGAGAGTAAGGTAAGTATATGTATGAAAACCAATATAACTAAATGAAACTTGGCTTATAAGGAAAGTTTTGATATGAGATTGTAAATCCTATTTTCACATGTAAGGGTTTCCCAAGTTTGTGTTCAGTTATAATATATATAAAGTGACTTTTATTTATCGTGTGTCATATTCTTTTATACAAATACTACAACTTTAAACTAGTTAAAGATGACAAACAACACTACTTCATCTAATAAATAAAAGAGAATTAATTGACAAGTCGTGCCCCTCAATTTTGACTAGAGGTATAACAAGAAATTTGTAACGCTTACAGCATATTGATTTAGTAACATAACTTCAACCCATGCTTTTAATTGAGGTTGACAATATATCTCCCTAGAATTATTACGATTATTATTACTTTTAAATCCCGTGTAACGCACGAGTGAGAATTCTAGTAATAATAATACTAATAATAATAGCTCCACTTTAATTTTATAAATGCCTACTTTATTTTAAATCTATTTTTTACTTTATTAAGATACAGCAACGAGTTCTAAATTTGTCAACTATACAAACATTTAAAGAAATTTATTTATTTATTTATCTATCGTATGAGAGGATATAGAAGAGTTGCGGGGAAATAAGAGAGGGAAATGTGTAATTCGAACCCGAAACCTTCTGTATGAACCGTGAGTATCTAACCACTGTGTCACTTATTCGAACCTTATTTCATTATTAAACGCAACTAATGCACATCTTTGTAGTTACTCCTTCAGTTCCACAAAAATAGTCCACTAGTTTTTTTTTCAAAAAGAAAATGATGGTTAATGGAGTTGAAGCATTAAATTTTGCTTGTACTTTTCAATATATATATTTATATCTCATTAATTGTTTTCAAATACTTTCAATACATAGGTAACTGATGTAAAGTAATAACAAATACATTAATTAGGGGCACATATGAAAATAAAAATTTAAATATATGCTCAATATTGTAAGAGGGCTGTCTTTTTTAGACGAAAAAATTAATATACTGAACTATCTTTGTGAGACAGATAACGTAACAAAAAAAAGTGAATATTTGACTTTCTTAACGCATGTATCCATAAATCAATACATTAAGTTCCTTAAGAAATATTTCACATAATAATAATGTAATCTATATATATATATAATAAAAGAAAGTGGCTTTTCCCGCTCTTTTTTTAGCTTTGTAAAGTTTTCGGCTCTGTAAGATTTATAGCTATATAAGATTTCTAGTGATAACATTTAATTCTTTTTTTTTTGTATTTTTATTTTTATCTTTTTTCTTTTTTGAGATTGTTATACTAATTTATTAAATAATATTCACTAATTTATTAAATAATATTCATTTTTTCCTTTATTAACTCATATTCGATCCTTAATTCACGGTGGGTTCTTTAGCCAAATATTTTGAATTAAAGATCTGTCACTTATCAAATCGAACACGAAATTAATTGGGAGTTCTATTTCAAAAAAAGCACACAGTAATATTTATGATTCGAAGATACAAGCATAGCACGTCTCTAAACTAATAAATTTCTAAAAATATGTAACCTTAATTATAAATTTCAATTTTTAATAATTTTTGAATAAATTTTTATATAGTTATTGTAGTGCAATAATCAATTGATTTTTTTTAAAATTATAGTACTCTAATTTGCCGATTCTATAGTTAAATTGGAACTTTTTAATAATTTAAGTCTTACCTATTTAGAGTTGGATTATTTATTTGAGAAATGGACCGAATATTGATACGGTTGCACTGTAATAGTTATTCAACGATTTTTATTAAACATTTTATTTTTATTGAATCACCTCAATTAATTTTTATTTATACATGTGTAATTAACTGGTGCTGTAATTCAAACAAGCGCGACGACAGTTAGGTTTCTCACATTCTATGTCGTGTCCGTACATAATTCTTATAACTTATAATGTTTATATCATTTGATAAATTAACGATAAATAAATAACCCGATAAAATTTTTGTCATCCAATTAAAATAGAAGTACAAACATTATAGCTTACTAAAAGCATTAATTCAAGAATGTGACTACAACTTGAATTCACATTCATTCCAAAGTTTGGATAAAAAAACATATTTATAGTGTAGTTTAGCTGCAAAGACTTTAACACTGTAGGCATCAAGACTACATTTCAGTTAAATAATTAATTAGGAAGCGAGTGTAGATACTACAATTTTATTTGTTGTTAAGACTACTTAGAAAACCGAGATATTTTATGGAATTACTTCTTGGTTGGACTAGTTGTACCAAAATATAAAGTTACTGAGACATTATTTTTTGTCATTTCCTTTTGATAAAGAACAATTAGCAAATATAACGTAGAACTCAACTTTATTTAAAGTATCTAAATCAATAACTTCATTAATATCGTATTAGCAAGAAAATACATAAAGATAAAATTCTTTTTTTTTACAAATATAATTATACTAAAATATTTTACTTTTGAATATCCCAATATTCACACTTATTATATAATCATAATGATTATTCTTCATAACCCCGAAGGTCCGTTTCCCAGTGACGTACAAGTAATTGCCATCCTCCGGAGACACCATCCAAAAGCTTGAGTTATCTTTGTAGAATTTTCTTTACAACACCTATCATTGGTAAAATGGAAAGGGTGAATCAAAGGTCCAATGAGCAGTATTTACACATGCAATATGATTTTTGAAAACATGATATAGTTTGAAAAGTTTATTTTTCTTTTGTAAAACATGACATGACTTTTGGACCCTGATTGCACATGTTGATCTTACCCTGAGCGCTCATCATAATCATAATATGAATAACATGAATCGGATATACATAAACTTGTAACATGCTCATGCACTTGTAAGCATGATCATGCAGATCGGAAGAGCGTCGTTAGGGAAAGAGTGTAGGCATGACACTTTCGGTACAAAAGTGACATGTGAATTCGATTTAAGCATAGCTTAACTTGACTTGTAGATGTAAGATACAACTAGTGCAATCCATGAAAAGTTTTCCATGCTCGTGATGTACTTGTAATGACAACATCTTAAATATGACATGACTTCTAATGTCATAACACTTCTTGTACTTGTCATGAACTAGTGATAATATCATATTATACATGTCGTATATAACATCTCATATCAAAGCATTATATTTATTTCACTTTATAACATATTGCATAAAAGTGCACAATTCATAATTTAAAAAACACAAAAAGATATAATGCTTCAAATCACATAAAAAACACATAAAAGAGCACATAAATAGGGGTAAACATTACTCACAGTTACTGCTTGGTCGCCATTTACGTCCTACAATCAAAAGCATATTCATCTTCAACAAACTTGCATTCTGCTACGTTAGGTATCAAGACTTGGATTAATCAGGTGTTGAGACTTAATCTGGTTTCAGTTTTTCCACTTGCGTGTTTTAAGCATATTTTAGTTTATTTCATGACTAAATTCTAGTTTCTCTTTTCTTTAGGATGAGTCATCATAATACTTCAATAGATATGATAATTTCTTGAATTCTCACCTCAATTGGGATGACCTCGAAATAATTCTTTCCTTTTCTCAATTTAATTTCCTTCTTATTTTTCTTTACTACTCCTCCTTGTATTTTATTCATGTATAGCATGTGTGTTAGCACATCTATATTTAGGTGGTGAAAATATTAAGAAAAGTGGAGAGAGTTTGAGAAAGGAAGAGAACTTGTAATCAAGAGATGTAGAAGAGAGATTGGATATATGCACTTATAATGAAAAATACCTCTCTATTTATAGGAAACATCTCAAATGCCATGTTGCCAAGTGTCATTCTTAGATTGGCCATTATTAATACATCTTTACCCATAGAATTTTATTTAAAAAGCATGTGCTTCAAACCATGTGCTTGAAACTATGTGCTCAAAACCATGTGCTTGTACTTAATTAATTTGAAATCTCATTAAGTCCATTTAACTAAATTGAATTCTCATTTGAGGTCCATAATTATGTATAATTCTATTTCTTAAGGCTTCTTTTTACAATTTATTTGGGTTGTGAAATAACTTCTCTTTAACATACTTAATACATCACTATGAAGCTTTCAATACCCATTTTCATGTGGACCTAATAAAACTGAAATCCAACTCTTATAGGAAAAGTTATTAATAATCAAAGTAGGGGTCTCTAACATAGTTTCTGGATTTCGTCATTCCCGGAAGCCATTTTCATAAATTATTTTATGATGGTCTATTAATTAAAATGACAATTGGTTAGATTCTTTCTTAAAGTAGACTTGTAGGGCTCCAAATTTGTTTAGTATTCATCTTTAAATTCTAATGAGGTCTCATTGAAATTCAATCTAGAAAAACGGCACTCAACTTATCTTATATGTTGGTAACTTCTTGAGTACTACGGACCTCAAAGTGTCAAGACCTGATTTTCAGCTTATACTTTTCATTAAGAAAAGCAGTCAACTGTCAACACTTAAAAAAATTAAAATGCAGAGACCTGAACCATTTTATCAAGATTTTTATTTTTATTATTTCTTCTTCCTCCATTTTCTTCATTCTATAATTAATACTCATTTATTACAACATGTTACATCATGATTATGTCTGGTTTATTACATTCTATACAGGAGGTCTTGGGTTGGAACACACCTGCCCCTCTCCTCCCTATACCCATTGTTATCAAAAAAAGAAAAAAGAAAAAAAAAGAAAGAATTAACTAGTACAAAAAGTGTTACCGACAAATAAATTCAAATATAATAGAATAGTTATAAAAACTTATGTCTCATAATATTAATATTGCTCAGCTAGCTGTATTAATAATTTATATTAAATTTTTGTATAAAAATTCATTGACATTTGTTATTAGAGTAATTATAGGGAGAAATATTTATTTAACATGAATAACTAATATTAGTTCCCCTCCCGTCTCCTATACGCACTGTATTAAAAAAAGAAATTAACTGGTGTAAAAAGTGTTACCGACAAATAAATAAATCTAAATATGATAGAATAGTTATAAAAACTTATGTCTCATAATGCGAACATATTACTCAACTTGCTGTAATAATAATTTATTAAATTTTTGTATAAAAATTTATTTACATTTGCTATTAGAGTAATTCTAAGTAGATATGTTTATCGGATATGAATAATTGATATTTATTAGTTAGCAAACCTGAATTGGTTGTTTATATGCAAGTGGTGAATTTGAAAGCCCACGGTCATCAAATACACAGTTGACAATTAAACATGTCATTTTTTCATGCCAGATAAACATGTCTCCCTAAAATTACTATTGTTATTATTACTTTTAGATCTCGTGCAACGCACGGGTGAGGATTTTATGATGATTAATGAATGAGTGAATATATTTGCACCACATTTTTTTATTAATTACACTACAATTTTCAATTTTTTAGGTGCTTACTAAAATGATTGTGGATTAAATTACTTAAATAACCACTTTTTATACTTTTATTTTTTTACACCACAATAAAAAAAAACATAATTATATTTTTACATGGATCTCAAATCAGATAAGAACCCTAATTCATTTATTGTCAAAGAACCCCCACTCCTTCCCTCCCTCCCTAAAAAAAAAAAAAATAATAATAATGCATACACAAGACGAAAATACAAACCTTACCAAAATCAGAATTGAAATTAATATCATTCTCTACATGTGTACAAAGAGTATTGGGTAGTATTTTGTTTCTTTTTTCCTTAAATTTAAGATCGAGTTCCCGTACCATGAGCATGAAGAATTGATTTATCCCACCAGCTTTTACATGTTTCATAATGGCTAGGTGTAGGATTATAGTGTTTTATTCTTAACTAGCTAATCTACCCGTACGATGCACGGCAAACACGTATACACCTCTAAAATAAACGAAATCAAATAATTAATTAAACGATAAAAAATAAAAATGATATACATTCATCAATCAGATCATTCGAACTAAAAATTAGCTAAAAAAATATGTGTAAGTGCTTCCAAAATTGATATTCTATATTAATTGATCGATTATTGACAAATATATGTGTGCAATATATATAGCTACTTGTATACTTACCCGATTAGCAGGCGTGGAGGTTGCTTTGATTATTCAAATATAAAAGAAAAGAGATAATTAAGAATTTAATGGACACACTTACTTGGTTAATCGAAATCTAAAGCATCTCTAAAGGCCAAAAGTTCTATCTCAACAACTGAGAGGTGATTAAAAATTACTATGCAAAATTAAAAGATATAATAAGCAAAATTCTAAAAATTTGGGAAAAAAAGAGATTAAGGTGAGCAGATAAATAGATTATTAAAAATTACTATGCAAAATTAAAAAATTAATCCATCACTTAATTAGTATTATCTGATTATTATTAAGGTGAACGAAATAAAAACAGAAAAATAAATGACACATCAATGACATCAGTTTGATATTATCATGACATCATATTCCTAATTCCCTTAGAATGCCAGTTTTTGACATGAAAAATTAATCCACTATTTAGTTAGCATTATAAATATATAGATTATTATTAGGGTGAATGAAAATAAAAACAGAAAAATAAATGAGAAATTAACGACATGAACTCGACATCATCATGATATCATATTCCTAATTCTCTTAGAATGCCAGTTCTAGGCGAGAAAAATTGACCCACCACTTAGTTAGTATTATAAATAAAGATTATTATTACGGTAAACGAAAATAAAAATAGAAAAATAAATGAGACGTCAGCGATATCAGCTTAATATAATCATGACATCAAATTCATAATTCTCTTAGGATGTCAGTTATTGACGGGAAAAATTAGCCCACCACTTAATTAACATTATAAATATATAGACTATTATTAGGGTGAATGAAAATAAAAATAGAAAAATAAATAAGACTTAAGCGACATCAACTTGACATCATCATGGCATCAAATTCCTAACTCCCTTAAGATACAAGTTTTAGATAGGAAAAATTAACCCACGCTTAGTTAGTATTATAAATATATAGATTTCTTGATTCTATGTCCATTTTTCATCACATATCAAAATTGGGGGAAAAGAATGTTGCAAGATTATTCATTTTATAACTTTTATTTTATTTTCCCCCATTTGTTGTGTTCAATTTTATTTTATTTCAGAATTTAGGATTGTATTTGTAAATTTAATATGGTTTATTTATTAAAAGTCCACTTAATTGGTGGTGTGATTAGTAAAAATGGCAATGTAGATATGACCATTATTAATGAATACAACTTTTTTTATTCTAATTAATGAATACAATTAATTTCATATGTTGACTAAAATTCTTAAATTCGTGGATGCAAAATAAAGTTCAGGGTAGTTTTATATTGATATTACAATTTTTACTAACTAAGCCACAGATTAATTGTATTGAAAGTTCTTAGTGTTTTAAAATTATACTATTTATGTTCATAATCTGTTGATCGCTTTTTTCATATTCAATTTTTAACCGATTAGCACATTTTATATTTTAGACATCATTTTTTCTTTCAAAAAATATGTTAAGATACTGTAAAAAAATTATTTGCTCATCGTATTTTAAATAATAAAAAAATAGAAAATAAATTAAAAACAAATTATTTATTTATTTAAAAGTAGGCTAATATAATTTTTCAAAAGAAATCATCAATGCCGACTTAAATGAAAAATTGATAATAAAAATATGAAACAAAAATATTTGGAATGTAAATTATAACAATGTTCATATAGTAAGCATTATCATTTTTAATTAAATTATGGTGTAGATATGAAAATGTTTAGTGTAAATATAATTGGCTTAAAATTTAATTGAATGAAAAATAAATTTTAATTTACTCCTTAATAATGAATATATACACACACATATTGATAGACTTGATTAATAATGAATATATTAATATGTATATGTGGTTTATTACATACTGCTTTGACTATTAATCTTTTTGTTTTTTGAATTATATACGGTATATAGCACGTGCTTTACGCATAATTTTATATTTTTATTTATACCGATCAAATATATATAACAATAATTTTATTTTACCTACACGCATGCATGTTATTATACATGCGTGTATATGTGTCAAACATCTAAGTCATAAACATTCCACACTTATCGCCTAAATGTATGTCACGTATTACATACATGCATAATAACATGCATGTGTCGGCAAAATAAAATTTTTCATATATATATATATATATATATATATATAAACCACTCAAATATAAAAATCTAACACGTGATTTTGTTTATAGTGGAGTAGAGACTCTTATTGCCACGAGAAAAAAGTCATCACTAGAATGTAAAATTTCAAAAGGGTTAATTTCACAAATCGTCTCCAACATTTGAATTAAGAATCAACTAGGTTCCCAATTTTTTTGACCTCACGGGTCCGCAACATTTCATAAAATTCACACAATAGATCTTCTTTAAATATCTTGTTTTTTAAATTAAAAAGTTAAGGAGTATAACGATAATTTTATTAAAAAGTTAACGGCAATACTAACAAAATTCGTAAAAAAGGACATATCGTGCGAATTCATGAAATGTTGGAGAATTAAATGGTCGAAAAAAAGATTGGGGACCCAACCAATTCTTAACTCAAAGGTTGGGGACGATTTGTGAAATTAACCCTTTTGAAAAAGACAACAATTTTATTTTGCCCACATAGACATGTTATTATGTCTGCCTGCAATACGTTTCAAGCTATAAGTATTGAGTGTTTATAGTTTAGATATTTAACATATATGTACGTATGCATATTAACATGTTTGTGTGTAGGTAAAATAAAATTTATGCTAAAAAAGAAATGATAACAAATTTGAGTAAACAAATACTATCTCCGGATCACAAAATAGTCTAATTCCAAATTTCTTAAATATCAAGGAAAGTACACGTTTTTTTATTGCAAATTAAGGAAAATACAATGCTGTAAATGTAAAATTTAATATTATTGCTGTTAATGTAAAATTTAATATTATTTCCCTCATATGCCCTTTCTTTATTGAATATTCTAATTTAAATAATATATTAGTGCATATATATATATTAAATAAGGGTATAAAAGAAAACTAATATTCTAACTATATTTTTAAAAGGAAAGTGATATATAATTTGTGATTGATGAAAAGTGAAAATTAGATTATCTTTGTGGGATATAAATAGTATATTATTTTTCACTTTGAGAACTTAAAGAAAGCCTTTTTCCCCCTCTTTTTCATGAAATACATACATGGGATTAAAAATACTTGGAAAATTATGTAAAATTCAATTCAAATATGTTGCTTGTTTAAAGATAAACTTAATTATGACTACTAATAATAGAAGAAACATATGTCTGTTCAATTTATTTTTAACTATAAATATGTAGATTCAAAAATTCTTTTTATTAGATGCCAACAAAAGAAGTAAATTGCTACTTTTTATTATTTTGTCAAAAAATTTTGCTTCTTTTTTTTTTTTTTGTTTTAAGATTTGAATCATAATAAAAGATAAAATATGATTTTGTTAAATAATAATGAAAATATAGGACAATCGTCTTTTTTTCCCCTGGAAAGTAATCATCTTAATCTTGATCCTTATCATTACAATTACATATTTGGAATAAATCCAAAACCTATTAATGCTTTATAACACTCAAATGCAATTTTTGCATACCAAACCACAAATGCAATTAATTCCAAATAATACATCTCATTAATAGAAATATGAAAAGTTTTTTTAATTAATTAATGAACAAAGGGCAAATAAGGAATTTAAAATATATGTAAGGATAAAAAGGGAAATCAAAAGTTTTTTGCTCATCTACTTATTGTCCTTAACACCTTATAATGATGGGCAATTATATTATCACTACAATTTTTTCTTGGCACACCACAAATGATTAATAATTTTTTATTTACTTAGATGCCCATAAACAAAATTACATTACTAACCTTCATTAAAATATATCATACATTATTATTTTTTATTCCTACACCACATCAACATCCATTTTTCTTTTTTATTTTCTTTTTTTCTTCTTCACGTGAAACAATTTGTCGAAGTCGGCTTGTTTGATTTCCGTTGCCATTAGTGTATGATTTTAGGGAAATTTTGAAAACTTTAACTTGGTGACTATCATCTAATTCGTTTTGGCCTTGTGTTTTGTGTCGTCACTATTCCTTTTGCTCTAGAGATCATTCCTCCTTTTATTTCATGTAAACAGTAATGATTTTATAATGTTTAATCCAATGATTAATGTGAATCAAGATAACATATGGGATTTTTTTATATGAAATCGTGTACTCAACTTGGTCAAGAAACATAACCCCAGTTTCAAGAATTAATACAAAATAGAAATTGTTAAAAATTCTTTCATTTGAATTAGAATATGAAAAACTAGCAAATTTTACCCAATTAATTTCTTCAAGAGGAGATACCATAGTGTGTAGAACTTTTTCTCTTTGTGCTTTATGTCTTTTAAGACTTGGGAGAAAATATTCATGGGTTACATGATTAAATTCCTTAAAGTGGTGTGTCGATCTTTCTTCTTCTTCTTCTTCTTCTTCTTCTTAATTAATGGTTCTCAGATTCAAATAAATCATGGCTTACACCCCTTAAACCCTAACAATCCTTTCTGCAATTTATGGTTAAAAATATGTTCGAAACCAAATTTCAATGTAACTACATTCTGTAGCTTGAATATTTTCTCTTGTTTGTTTGAGTTTTTGAAGGCATATGATGAATTCATATTTAAAATTCTCACAACGGTCGTATGAGATGCAATTGTATTTTTCCATTGATGCAGTAATAATCCAATTTCTCTAGTAGTTTAAAAAATAAAAATATGATTCATCTGTTGAATGTGTACACATTTTATTCTTAATTTAATTTTATTTCATAGCTAAATTAGAAGGATATGGTTATATTTGTAAAATAGCATGTGGTGTAACTATTAGATTTATCTGTTACTAGTGGTGTGTATAAAATGTGGTGTAGGAAGGAAAAAATGTAGTGGTAATATAATTACCCTATAATGATTAGTGACAGTGATGATAATGATTAGTGAAATCATTTTAAGTTATCAAAAATAAAAATAGTCGAAAAATAAATTTTCTACCACACTCACTTATCTAATTAATTTCACAGATTTTTTATTATCAACACTTATCACTTCTTCACGGTAAAAAATAAAACTAAAAATAAATTATTTTTTAATAAAAAATAAATTATTTTTTGCTTACAAGAGATTTTTATTGTTTTATAAAACATGTTTTAAAAAAACTGAAAGTAAACATGTTGTTATTATTTTTTAATTTAAAAATTGAAAAATGAAATTGCTTGAAAAGAGCAAGAAGTTAAAGAGGATGCCTAAAGCTGAACTCGTTATTTATGCCCAAAGCTTAACACGCTGTTATACAAGCCAAACATGCCCCTGTATAGTTTTTATTAATGCCCCCTCAAGTCCGAAATAATGCCCGTTTAACCCCCAAAATTAAAAACTTTTTATACGCATTCTGCAGCCTCCAAATTTTGATTTTCATCATAAAAAGAACAAAAAAAAAATAAAAATAAAAATCGATTTGAATCTTCATCTATTCATAAATTGAATTGAAGACGCTATAATCTATATATCTATATATTAATAAAAGTAGAAGTAAATTTAATCTTCAATTAGAAAAAATTCAATTTGGTTTCAGATTTTTGAGAGAATATTTTTTATTTTATTTTGTTTTGTCCAAATGTTGGTAACCACCCACTATTTTACAAAAAATTAATTAATATTGATAACCGTCCACTATTCTTAACCACCTATTATTGATACAAAAAATTAGTTCTAAAAGTGCAAAAAATTTAGCTATTATTGGTAACCGTCCACTATTGATAACCGCTCACTATTGATATAAAAACTTAACTGTAAAATCATTATCGCTGAATATATTGCACCATAAAAAGAAGTCCAGAAAGTAAACTGAAACAAGATCTTACAGTTTTTTATTGCGAATTGGGGCTTAAGGAACATTGCTTTAGTGCTTTACAATGCTCCCATGTTAACATTGAAGATGGAAAACTAGAAAAGAAGCCGGTACCCCTTTATTATTTTTAAGGTAGCCAGTTGTCTACATTCATAGGCGATGGTATCCTGATCCTTTTAAACCATGAGTGTCTTAGAAAAATTAATTCTATAAAACTTACTAATAGGAAATTAAAGTACAAAAAATAAAATGAAAAAAAATGAATCTGAAACCAAATTAGATATATTCTATCAGAAAATAAAAATCAATTCTCCTATAATTTTGAAACAGACTTAAATGTGCTACGTTTAAAAGATAGGCAGTTGTATGCATTCATAGAAAAGCATTCTGGTCCTTTTTATTCCAGCCTCAAATAGAAAGGTTATATCCCTGACAAAGAGAAATCTATATCTATATAGTAGTAAAAGTAGAATTAGAATTGAATTTTCAATTGAAAAATATTCAATTTGATTTGGAGAGAAACTTTTTTATTTTACTTTATTTTTTTACTTTAATTCCTGTATATCGGTAGGTTACATAACTTACTATTATTGATAACGGTCCACTATTAATTAAAAAAATATAAATGCACAACCGCACTTTGCGACTAATAAGGTAGTGAGTTGTTACTTTAATTAATACTAAAACAGTTAAAGGAAATTAAAGTTAAAAAAAACAAAAGAAATGAGAAAAAGTAAGATTCCAGTAATGATATATAGACAACATTAATGGGTT
Source organism: Nyctanthes arbor-tristis (assembly GCA_963692815.1). Classification (NCBI taxonomy): domain Eukaryota; kingdom Viridiplantae; phylum Streptophyta; class Magnoliopsida; order Lamiales; family Oleaceae; genus Nyctanthes; species Nyctanthes arbor-tristis. The sequence continues at coordinate 22,464 of CAVNYN010287206.1, forward strand.
AAAAAAAGTTAATGAGACAGTTTAAACAATACATATTTTAGAAAAAATAGTTATATAAAACTTACCAATATATACAGGAAATTAAAGTAAAAAAATAAATGAATTATGTATATGATTTACGTCTTTCTAAAGTTAGAAAAAAATAAAGTGAGTTATGCTTTCAGGATATATATTCTTCTGGTGCTCTTGGTCTATTTGTTACGATAATGTATTTTTAATTTTTTCAATACAAATAAATTATAAATACGAGCTATGCCTTTCTAATTACATTTTTTTTTAATTTTTCTTTATAGACTTTATTCGAAAGGTTGTCACAAAATATCCCCTAAAACATTATAAATCCATACTTGCATATTAATAAAAATAGAAGTAAAATTAAATATTCAATTAGAAAAGATTCAATTTAGTTTCAGATTCTATTTGAGAAAACTTTTTTATTTTACTTTATTTTTTTAACTTTAATTCCTATATATTCGTAAGTTATATAACCTACCACTAATGGTAACCACTATTGATGAAAAAACTATAAAAGTATAACCACACTTTGTGGTTAATAAGATAGTAGGCGGTTACTTTAACTAATACTAAAACAATTAAAGAAAATTAAAATTAAAAAAAAAAGAAAGGAAAAAGTTAAGATTCAAGTTATGGTGTATAGACAAAAGTAACGTGTTAAAAAAAAGAAGATAATGAGTGGTATCAATAGTGAGTAGTTATATATATTAGTAGGACAATTTAAACAATATATATTTTGAAAAAAATAGTTCTATTAAACTTACCAATATATAAGAAATTAAAAGAAAAAAATAAAATGAAAAAACTCAAATGAATTATACACACACATATATATATGTAAGTTATGCCATTCTAAAGTATAAAAAAATGAATTATATCTTCAAACTATATCTCCTTCTGGTGCTCTTTATCTATTATGATCATGCATTTTTAATTTTTTCAATAAGAATGATTTATATATGTAAACTATGATTTATATATGTAAACTATGTCTTTCTAATTACATTTTTTTCTTAATAGACTTTATTGGAAAGGTTGTCATCACATATCCCCTAAAATATTACAAGTCATCTTCAAGTCAGAGAAGTAATATCAAGACATATCAAACTTGTTTTAGATTATTATTACTACTAAAAAGAGTTAAGGTTACTACTAATAAGAGTCAAGGTTAATTTATAGGCTTTAATTGTTTGTTGTTACGACTAATAATAAAAGTCAAGATTAGCCCCTTTTCGAGTACTCCTTAAAAAGTCAAAATTTAATTGTAGGTAATTCCACACAGCAGTATCTAGAGTTGTGAATCATATTGATATATGAAAATACTTAACTGTGATAAGAAATTAATAAGAAGCTAATTAATGAAACGGTGAATGTTGGATATAATGAGGTTTTCCAAAATTTTTAATAATATTAATAAAATATTTATTTGTTATCTTAAAATGTAACTTTGCTTATTACCTTGCTCCTATATTATTTAATTTCCTTACCTTATATTTTGTCAATAAGATTTGACCGTGCAACGCATAGGAGCAAATACTAGTTATATTAAAAGGAGCAGTAAATTGAATCATTTTCCCACCTTTGACATGATTCTAGAATCAGAATCTTTTTACAAATTTTTTGTTTTTTGCTTTCTTTCTTATTTTTCATTTGCGGTTTTTGTTTAACTGTTGTAACTACCCACTAATTTTGTGAAAACTACCTATATTTTTTATTTGTAACGACCCATCTTTCTATTTATTTTCTGTAACTACCGCTAATTTAGTTGAAGCTACCTATGTTTCTAGTATGCGTATCTAAATAAAACTTAATTTTTATTCACAATTATTTTGCATATTAATTAATTTCCTTTATTATTTGCTGTCTTCTTGCCACTCATGTTTATCCTTATCTATTTTTGCTTTTCTTGTTCTCTTTTCTGGCCGTGTTGGTGATTTTTACGTACTAAAAAAGCTCTGATGACTTTGTTGCATTCTTTATTTTGTTGAGATAGATCTGATTTAGAGATTTAGAAACTTAAATAATCCTTGAGTAATATGTTTATGAGCTATTTTTTTTATACATGTTTATGAGCAAATTAGTTGCTTAACTAAAATAATAATATTTGTATTTGTACGTTTTAGACCTATATGCGCTCGGTTGAGTTTTAACAATAATTTACATTAATTAATTAATAGTTTTGATAGTTTTTAAGTAATTTTATCCACTTGATTATTAACATTTTTATTAACTAATTAATATATTTTGGCTTACTCATTAATTACCTATTGAAAATGGATTTAGATCGTTTAACATCGTAAGGTTTTTTTTGCTTAACATTGCACCTTATTAATTTATTTTGATAATTAAGGCGTTATTTTGTTATTAATTAGTGAATTGGTTTAAATTGTAAATATTTATTTACATATATTCTAATTTTTTAAATTAGAATGTTCATTATCAAAATGCATTCCTGTAGTTCAATAGTAGTAGTATGCTTTAGTAAATAAAGTGCTTTAGTTATTGGTTTGCGATTAGTTTGGTTTAAATATATATTTTTTTTAATTACATATGGGGAGATAGGGGAGGGGAAATAAATGTGATTCGAATCCGAGACTTCCCACCTGAAACGTGAGTATTTAATCATTGCGCTATCTCTTTGAACCACTAGTTTACACCCTATTTGTTTAAATTAGATAAATCATGCACCCAAAAAAAAAAAAGAAAAAAAAAAGAAAAGAAAAATGTTGTGTATTCTATTAATACTTTTTAGTAATTTTACAACTTACATAAACTTTAACAAGTAAAAGAGATGCTTAAGCTATTGTTTGGCATTTAACTTAGTTTAGGTCATATTTGTTTAAATTAGGCCGTTTAAAAAAAAAAGTATATGTTTTGTAGTTTTATTTATTTATTTTTGTCTAATTGCATTTTGATAGATTAAAAGTAAATAAGAAATTAAAATAATATATATATATATATATATAAATAAAGGGAAGAAAAAAACAAAAGATTTCCCCTTTTATGTTCTAATTAAGTATATCTTACTAGAGTTATGTGCATAAAGCCAATAAATAACACAAATATTGTTTAAAAAAAAGTATTTTAAAATTTATAATACTTAAACAAGAAATATCTCTGTCTCAAAACATTATATTTAATCAACAATTTTATATTTACATAATAATTATTTAATTGTGCTCATATGTATCGCCATTTTTGAAGCATTCATTATATATTGTTATGAAATTAAGTAGTAATTTATTGAAATATGTAAGTAAGAATGCTTCTGTATCTATCTCCACCACCCACATTCCGTTCCTCTTTCCTCAGTGGCGGGTGGGCCTGGGAGAGGCGGGAAAGAATCGGATATGCAGTGCGGCGAAACCAGTTTTGGGTTCTTATCAATCAATCGTCGGGAACCGATGGAGAAATGATTGTCGATTGAAATCTCATCATTCAAGGGGTAGAGAGGGCAGAAATTAAACGGAAGTTTGTGTAGTTAATTGGCCCGTGCAGGCAAGCCGGTCTATGGATTCCACTTAGTATCTGCCATTAAATGGACTTCAACCAAGCGCGTCGAGAAACTTCTGGTTTCTGGTCAACATGAATTATAAATGACACTCGCATAGTGCGGAAAGTGCATATGTTCTTATTCATGCTCGTAACTTCAGTTGTATGAACCTATTGTTCATGGATTTAGGAATTTTGTAACTTAGCACCTGTAAAATTGAGTTTTAAAGATATATCTCCTCATTATGTTGGCCTTTTCGCTTATATTGCGATAAATATGCTGAGCAAACCAAAGAAACACGTGTCAAATTGTATAAAATGTATCTACTAGAATATGGGTTAGACTTCTATGTGGTTATTTTTAGTATAAAAGGATAGTTATGGAGGTATTAAATAAGTTTGTTAGCATTGAATTATGCTGATTCACAAATACATGAATATTTATGAAGTCAAATTTGTATGTGTTTGTACACCTGTAAATCAACATTTATGTATACTCCCGGGGAAATTTGCAACCCATGTACTATTTATTGCTTACAGTGCAATATCAATGGAATAATTGTCACTTGTTTTCTTTGGCTCTGCGTATTGTTGGTTCGTGGTTATAACATCTGCAAGATAAAGCATATGATATATCTATACACTTATCTTTGTTGTAAATGTATGCATCTGGTTTATAATCCAAATCTGAGACTTTTCTGAGATTACTTAAATCTAAGAGTTACTTCAAGATTATTATAATCTCCGAACAAGAAGTCCAGGAGTTTTGGGGTTAAAAATGCCAGAACTGATAGTTGTGTAGAGATTTCTTAAACAGGTCTCATCTTGGATAACCTACAGAGAAGGTCTCATCTTGGTTAACCTACAGATAACAAACATCCTATTATGTACAGAGTTCTCTGGTCTTAATTGTAAAGTCCCTGTACCTGGTTTAGACTAATGCCAGTTTGCAGCTTCAGAAACCTTATTTTAAGTTCTTCTATTTGAGTTTTCGAATGGAAACGGCAACTTCAGAGAAAGCAAGTAATGAAACTAGCAGCCAAGGCAAGGGTGTGAAGAAAACCCGCAAATATACTAAATACAACAATGAACAGATTGCAATTCTTGAGAAGCTATACGCACAATGTCGGTATCCGTCTCTCTCTCAATTATCACAGCTTGTCCTTGACCATGCAGCACTGAAGGACTTACAGACGAAAAATCTCAAATCCTGGTTTCAAAGCCAGAGGTGAAATTTGCTTAACATCTGCATTTCCTTTTTGAGATTCTTCTATGGTTGATTGCTTTCATGTCTAACCTCAAGTATTGCTGCTTTGGGGGGATTTTCATTATTATGTGAAACCAATCATGTTGTTTCTTATTGCAAATGAGATTATTGCTAATGTACCTGCTAATTGGTGCTAAACTTTTTACTTTTTGTGGTAAATTTAAGTTTGAATGCTATGATCGACCCTTTTTGAGCTAACCAGGCCTTTTTTTATTTCCTTTTTCAGTTATCTGATCAAGCTGTTTCTTATGTTCTTCCTATTTACTTAATTATAGAGCAAAATGTTGATTTGTAATAGATTCTGTCACAAGTATCACTGTTCGGAAACTTTCTCTCAAAACAAAAATTGTCAGTTGACTTAAAAAGTCAGCTCTGACGTTAAGCTAGAGTAGGGTGGCCAAGGGGAAAAGAGAGTTTTTCTTTCTTTTATTTTATTTATTTATTTATTATTATTATTATTATTATTTTTGTGTGTCTGATGTGAAAGGCAGTGTTATGATCTCTTTTGTGCATATGCATCTATAAAGACGACTCTGGTCCGGTCAAGTAGATTTTCCATTGTTTGACATTTACTTTGACATGCACTATTGGCAATTACTTGGTCCATCTGGAGTGAGGAAGATGTAGATCAATATAACTGAAGTATTGTAACACTTTAGGAGATAGTGTTTATCATAACTTAATATGTTACTTAGGTGAAATATTAATGCATACAGAGGAAACAGGCAGTGAAAGAAGGAATGTCCGGTAAAATATTTTACTTTGATCCTGTTTGCAGTAAGTGTTCTTTTCCTTGTTCATTCTCTGTGGTTTATGCTCAGTAATGGGACCTAAAGGTGTTCGTGGCGTATCCACAGGCATGCCTCATGAATGATGTTGAAGGATGTATCTATCATCCCAATTGCTTTGTGGCAGTTAGACTGCTCGGCAATAATTGGAGCCTCAAATATGCATTTTAAAACAACTGCACTAATAATGTGGGGTTGGCTACATAAATCCCCTTTCCCCACTATGTCTGGTTCATTGTTACTTCTTCTAGAATATCTAAAGCAACTTTGTGTTCAAGCACTGCCATGAGCCATATTAGTTTTGCATGTACACAGCCTTTCTGATCTAGTGTCATATCACTCTATGAATTATGGCATCCGTGGGTCTATGCAAGACATCCCTAACTCCCTAAGTCATCTTTCTCTAAATATATCCTTGCTGGTTCTATCTTTACATGGCGTGAATTTGATTTCTTATACAATAAAGTATATTTCTCTGTTTCAATTCGGCCTACTCTGTCTTGCTTTCCTTGTATTTCAGAGTGCGAGAAATGAAGGACGAACTTCAGAAGAAAAACCAGAGGTTGCCTGCAGTAAACAAGCTCCTCCAGCAAAATGCCAAATGCTTAGAGACAAATGTGGGCCAGCTAGCAAGTTACAAAACAAATTGGCAAAACCAGTGGTCTACTGTATGTTAATCACTTCCATAAGAGAAATTTTTGTCAACTGGTGAAAATGTCTTTTTGGGATTTTTCTTTATACCTATTTAGTTCTAGCTGTCAGAGAAGATTCGCTAAGATGAAAGCTGACTTTGGTGTAAAAGAAAAATTGTGTCTTCCATAAGATTGTTGAAGTTTCCTTCTGAGGTCACCAGCACAATTTTTCTTTAGTTTTCTAAGTTAAGGACCTGATTAGTTAATAGAATTCTTATGCTGATGTATGTGGTTCATAATTCTTGGTGCTAACATATCACGGAGTAGGATCCCTTCTATAGTATCCATATGGATGTCCAAAATTGTTTTGTTACCTTCCAAATTTGCAAAGTATTATATGCTAAACATCTAATGATTGGCGTTCAAAATGAATTCACTCATGTAGCTAATGCTTTGACTTTGGGAATAGAATCTAATCCATCAGGTATACTGAAATATCACTAAAACACTTACACCATACTCAACCATTAAGTCTTGTTATGTAACCTGTTGTTGGCATACCCTTTACTTTTACGATCAGGATCTGGCTTATAGGACATAGGGATTTGATTAATAGAACGTGAATCAAAAGTCATTCACTATTTCACTGCATTGGTACTCTTTAGAATCTATCTCACATTTAGTAACGGCAACGGGGTGGTTCAACCCTGTCTTGCAAAATTTTTAGCCTCTCCGTGCAATACCAAAATTTTAGGGTTGCCCCTTTTAAAAAATATTTAGTATTTTAAATTTTTTTATATATTAGTAATTTATATATTTTTTATTATTATTTTTTCAACTGATTGAGAGGGTTACCTCAGCTCTGCCCCATGATTCGAGGTGAGGCTACTTCTTCCACCTTGCCAACCCCCCTCCCCCGGTTTTTTTCTGTGGGGGGGGGGTGCTCATTGGGCTCAGGACCACCCATTTTTTTTCTTTTTCTTTTGCCATCTCAGCTTGTTGCTCAATAGAAGCACTTAAACCAGTTCAATAAGTAGTCTTTTGGGTGCCACTGATTGTATTTCTATGGTCCCATTTGATATTACTATTTGCTCACTTTCCAGAATCGAGGGAGTCATATTATGTGTTCTATGCCTGCTAAAAAGTGGAGCAACTGATATAGATTTCTCATCTAAATGTGAAGCATTTTTCTTGCTTAAGATGCATTATTACAGAACATGTGCCTATATATTGTGTGATTATGATGCAGTTAACTGCTACAACTGCTGGCGTGGAGAATAGATCGGAAGAGCACAAACATGGAGCAGCTTCTCCTCAGCTTTCTGTTAGTACTGCTGCTAATAAGAGGAGGTAACGCAAAATCCCAATCTCTCTCTTCCCTTTTGTGTGTGTGTGTAAGCACACGCATATATGTTCCATTTTCAAGGGTCTATTGTACTGATTGGAGGTTTTTTAGCCTTCTTTTGCTGGCTGAGGAAACAAAGACAGAGTTTCTCTCTAAAGCAACAGGAACTGCTTTCAACTGGGTCGAAGTCCCTGGGTTGAAGGTTTTGCCTCTTCCAATGCTGCATGGAGTTCTTAGAATCTTGTCCATGCTTGTTGATGAATTTGTTTGTTTTACAGTTTCCAAATCCAAACACATCTGGTTTTCTATATGTCTCGCATGATTGTATTGGAGTTGCAGCACGAGCTTGCACCGTCCTACCTTTCAATCCTATCAAGGCATGCTCCTATTCCATCTTGCTATGCCACTGACTGCATCTTGAAATATTTGCTGCACTGTTATTATCACATTTTGAAGTGACTAAGCTAAAGTAGATAATCAAATAGTGGGAATAATTGCTTCACATGCATTCTGCATTTTCTGCATGAGGCATTAGTTTATATATCATGACAGATAATTGAAATCGTCAAAAGCTGCCCCACCTGGTATAGAGATTGTCGAAATCTGAAAGTCCTTGAAAAGATTCCAGCACACAATGGTGGAGAAATTGAACTAATCTATACACAGGTGAGTTTTAAATGGATTTAGTTTCCATAGGATCATAAAAATCTTACATTTCAAAATTCTCTCTCTAAACTTCTTGTTATTTCTACTTGGTTATTCCTATTGTACCGTCCAGTTTTATGCTCCCACCATCTTGGCTACTGCACGTGATTTCTGGACAGTAAGATATACTTCGAGATCAACAGATGGTAGCTTTGTGGTATGATTTCTCTGGCATTTTGTGTCTGTATCTTTCTTATTTATGAAATGTTGACTTGCGGTCATAGGACAAATTGATTGGCAATGGTCTCCTTAAATATTTTTTTGAATCGAGTATAATTTTCTTTTACACTGTAACGAATGAAAGACTCAAACCTAATAGTTCCGTGTATTTGCCTGCTGATATTCTCTGGTAAGCACATTATTGTGAATGCTTTACGTGGTCTCTTAATTGTTCAATGCAGCATATATGTCTTACTTTGCAAGATGAATCTGAATTTTACATGTGATGGACACTCGAGATTCCACACTGAAGTAATCAACTGCTCTGCTAAATTTGTCATGACACTTCCGTCCTCAAAATTTTATTAACCCAAGAACATGAGATGTATGAATCTTTTGATTTTGTTCTCCAGTGTCAAATAGCAAATTGAAATGGGGCTATATCTGATGTTCTTGTTTATATATACATTTACTATCATAGTCGAAAGTGTAGCTGTGTCCTGTGATAATAACTCAGAATCTATTAAGTCTGTCTTCCAAAGTGAGTTGTCTTTTTTCAGCCTTTAATCATGCACACAATTAAAAGTTAGTGCTTTTTACTCATTCTCAATGTAGATTGAATTTCCACCTTAGATACATTTAGTTGTAATCTTTGCTTGTCATGCAAGCCTGTACCAAATCTGCAGTTTCAGCAATTTACACGTTTCTCTGGTAGGCTGGTTTAGAATGATGTGCAGTAAAACCTTGATAAATTAATACCGTTGGGACCAATAAGAATTATTATCTTAGGGTGGTTATTAATTTATTAATAAATTAATGATTTATTTATAGAGTATTTTATGCTTTTACTTTTCAAATAATACCTAAAATTCAAAATATGCTTGTAAGCATGCAAAAAGTCAGAGACGCACTAATTCCAAACGTTGACATCTTGGATGCTTAATTATTAAAGTTGATTAATTTCAATCAATTGCATGGGGTCATTTCTTGTATGCGTTATAGAAATGCGATGGATGTGGAGCAACCTTTAAATTATCCTTCCGAAAACAATGCGACAATAGAATCTCCTACTGATGAAGATATTATCCAAGGGATACTCGAGACACATATTGATGATGGGTAAAGATGACAATTGTGTTTTACCAAATGTTTCTTCAAAAAGGCATTTCAAGCAAGTGTAACTTCAAAAAATTATTACTCTGTTCAAAATGAGAAAAATATGCCTATGTAGCATATGCATTGCAAACGAATAGGGATGAAATTGAATTTTGGTTTGGGTGAAAAGAAAAAACAAATACTTAGGATTCATATTTCCAAAAAGAGGTGAATTGAAAAAAAGAAAAGGTTGTTTTGTCAAGACAGCATTTATGGCACTTCCGAGACCATCCCATATGGATGTAATTGATGCGTGCCTCGTGGATACATCTATTCACCCACATGGGACGGGAGGTGCAACTTATATGAATTTAGCCAGTTATTAATTTATACATTTGTTGGGCCTTAAGGGATTTTCAGAAAAAAATATTATCTTATGCATTGAACGGGGTTATTACTTACCAACTTAATACGCTGGTCCGAGTTGGGGCAGAAGAAATTTATTATTTAATCGAAGTTATCAAATTATTGGGTATTTATTTATCGAGGTTTCTCTGTATTCCTGTTGGTCTTAAAGGAGTGTCTGATTCAGTTGCTTACAACAGTTTGCTTCATTTAACTTACAGTGGTCTTGCCTAATCTCATTATTTTCTTTTTGGTGTGCTTCAGGTATGTGAGAAATCAGTTTCTGGCAAGGATGCTGCATCGGGTTCACCTGTGACCGTAGAATTTGACAGGGCCAGGATGCTGGCAAGTGGTTATCTGATCACTCCTTATGAAGGCGGAAGATCATGTGTAACCATTATCAACCACTTGGATCTGCAGGTTCACTTCCAAGCTAACAGTTGGGGTATCAAATAGCTTTACTTTGTCAAAATTAATGGTATAAACTTGTGGCAGGCATCATCTGTTCTTGAGGTATTGCGTCCTCTTTATAAGTCACCCAAACTCGTGGCTGAGAAGATGATAGTATCCGTAAGTAAATAGGTTATTATATTATATGTATATATATATGGTTTTTAAAATTCACTTTGCCGGGAAAAATCTGATTTTTTTAAGAAGAAAAATTCTTCTCTACTACAAGTCTGCTAAGCCACTGAAAATTGAAAGTAATCTAGGATCCACCGATGCACATAATTTGTCTAGCAATTTGTATTGGAAATAGGCTAATGGATCCACTAAATTTGAAGCCATTGGAATATAATTTCAGGCGATGGTTGAGTTATTCATATAGATATTGCACCTGGTTTCGACCTTTTGTATTCCAAGTCCAATAAAGTTGCTACCGCTGTGCAAGCTATCCCTTCTTCGTTGTGTTATGGACTACTCAGTTCTCAAAGGCAAATAATAATTTTCTTTTGCAGTTAACATGTTAGATATTTTTCCCTCCAAGCTAACCAGTATAACTATCAATTTTTTCATGAGCAATTAGTGGAGCAAGGATTTTTTTTTTTTTTGTGAAGGACCATAGTTTAACTAATAAATGTTAGAATATTTTTTTGATGCCGTACTCTTGTTGCTTATAAATATTGTACTCCGAAAGTGTAATTTAAAAATGCTTTGATCCAATACTTTCATGCAAAGGCACTTTATTACTTTGATCACTTGGCCAATGGAGATAATGGTGAAGAAAGGCGTGCTTATCGGCCAAATCCAGACGCTTTGAGGTCATTCAGTCAAAGACTGGGCAGGTATGGCTGTTACGATCGGCATGGCAAATAATTATTCTATAGTCTATGTTTCATTTAAGGACAACACATATATAAATTTCTAGAAGCACTGGTGCTATTTTATGAGAATCTTCTGCTAGTTGTTTCACTATCTTTGTTTCCAGAGGCTTCAATGACGCAATCAATAGTTTCCATGAAGATGGGTGGTCTTCAGTGAGTACTGATGCAGGTCATGATCTCAATATATCTGTTAAGGGAGCCAATAATCTTGGACTCGATATAAACTATGATAGGATCCTTTGTGTGAAAACCTTCATTATATTCCAAGTGAGTTGTAGATCTATTCTTTTAAAATATTTGGCCTTTATTATTGCATGTTCCTTAATGGTTATTGCTCTTGTGATAAGATGAGCTAAATTACTGTTACACCCCAGGCATCCAATGCTTGGAGAAAAAAATTATGGATTTTTTATTCTTGGAGAATTGGGTCACATGTTATCTTTCCATATGTGTTAAAGGTCAACTTACTACGACATTACCATTGTGTGCAACGCCGCCTAATTAAGGATAGCTAGTAATTGCAATGAAATAAAAAAAAAAAAAATCTCAGAAGTATGTAGAATCTGGAAGATCAGTTATTCTTTCTGATGATTCTTTGCCAGAAAATTGTATATGCAATAATCACAAAACAGTTGTCATTATAATCGGTTTTCAATTTTTCTAGCCTACCCCCTGAAAGTTGCCAGAACTTGATTATTAACTCAAAAAACTGCTCCATACTGCCACTCACTGAACATCTTCACTTCAGGCATATTTTATCAATGCTTGTTTCAGTTTAAGGGCTAATGTATAAGTAGATGGCGTTGAAACAAATTTATAGCTTATTCCTATCGGTTTGAGCGTTTCCATCTTAAAAGTGGCAAGAATATCAGCTGTTGAGTGGCTCCTAGATCTATGATCTGATTTGTGCTGGGTATTGCTGAGGCAACTTGAAGCAGATATAGGAATTCCTATGTCTAATGGGATAGGTTTTAGAGGAGCTAAGTTGCATGGATTTGAACATGTGAACAGACATTCCAACATATGATTTTTCAACAAATTAGGACATGTAAATGTATATTTGAAATTCTTTAAAATTGAAAGTTCATTTGTTACCTCTTTGTTGTTGTCATTGTCAATGTAGAATATGGTGCATGGCATATTAAAGAGTTTTCTTCTCATTTTTAGAGAGTTGCACTACAGCTGTTTCTAAAGTCTTTCTTGTGTTGTCATTAAAAATAAAATAATAATAAACCAACAACTTTGTGGTAATAGTAAGGTTGGTATCCTAAGCGAGCTTAGATGGAGGCCTAAAAACCACGTTGATCAGTGTTTTTCTAAATAATAATAATAATAATAGTAATGAACCAACAACAGAGAAAAATGTCATCCCGCTTGTTAGATATGTAACTTTAAGAGCTCGTTTTCCATAGATTTTAATCTAACCACAGGGTTGGTATATAGTCAAACTTCAATACCAACTATATATTCTCTATAAAATTATGTTTCTCATTTCCCTATAATCTCTCTAATTCTCCACCACACATTTTCCTGAAAATTTTCAGAAAATCACTTTTCAAAAAAGCTCCCAAGAACAAGCCCCAAGTGTCCTGTGACCTTCAGGTCTAAAACAACACAATTGTATTGGAAACGTCAAGACACTGTCCTGATACGGTTGCCCATGAATCCATAGTCAGGGAGAGAATTCCTGTATAGATTTGGGTGTGGCATCTAGATGTTCAGCTGTAATGCATTTTCAGATATCCATTCCTTCACTGCACTTAACAGCATAAAGTTATGTACTAGCGTATATATGTGTAAAATTAGTCCAATGCTTTATATTGTATTTGCGGAGGCAGTGGGTTGTATTATGCATAACTGAAGGTTATGTTTATAAACATGAACTGAAGGTTAGACTTTCGAATGTGTAGTTTAGTTTGATTTGATTTTCTTTGCAGTTCATGTTTATAAACATACTTAATATATGTAGGCTATTGAGAATGTGGCTTGTTGCATCATTTTGACAATGTCTCTACATAAAATGAAATATGGATTTTTCAATTATATTTGTTTATTTCAATATCTTGACATAAAACTTGTAAGTTGGACTTGTGCTAATTGTAAGTCTGCTCTATTGTCAGTAAGGTAATTAAACTTCAATTTTCTAAATGTTTAACTAGACTTAATTTGTTTTCATTTGGGTAACCATCCAATTTCAGTTCCTTGGCCCGCAAAAGTTGATTACAGGATATTTTACTGGAGTTCCACTTACTCAATGTTTGCGTTTGCAATGGACAGTCTTGTGAGATAAACCATCATTTATTAACTGCCACATTATCTATTTTTGCTAGTGAATTGATCAAATTTCCCTTAAAATGAAAATAAAGTGTAGATACCTTATTGAGATCAAATGAAATTATAGTTTGTCCGTTCGGTCAACTAAATGAGGGTACAATTATGTGATTTATACTAGTGTGAAAGTATAGTTACTAAATGGAAATTTCCCCATTGATCAAAGTGATCCTGCCAGTACAATTGTTTCCCTTCTTTCATTAAATGAATTTTCAGCAGAAGTGGTTGTCAAGTTTGTTTCTATAAACTGATGCCAACATTTGAATATCTTTGGTTGTATGCTAACTGTATTTTATTTGGATTTGCTTGATTACGATTTGCAAAGAATTCCGTAGTCTATAAATAGAACTTGTATTAATGATCTAAATTCAAATTTGAGAATAGATAATATAGTTACATCATGTGCACACATCTCTTATTATGAATAAAGTTTCTTAGTTGCTAATCACGGATGTAGAATGTTGCCTAAGATGAACCCGATTATAATAGGGGAAAAAAAGAAGACAATAACTTGTAAATGATAAAGCTTTCCATACAGAGAAGGTAGGGGAAAACGGCTCATGCTTTTAATAAAAACTCAAAGAAAGTTCAAATCAAATATTTCTTGCTTATAAAAAAAATGTCTTTTGGGCTTTTTCCCCTTTGATGGAACTTCCTAAGTGGAGCAGATAATGCATCATCTGGCATTGTTCATGTATAAAATTTTTCAACAAAAATTTATGGGTACAGTCTGTAAGACAATGAAGCGGTTCTCATGAACTTCCTAAAATAAGTTCTGTATTTGGTTTAGGAAACAAAGAAGTCATTGTTAAACTAGGAGTGGAAAAGTTACATGGAGTTTCATTCGCGAAATTCTATAAATTCATATAATTCACAAGTCATTGTGTCAATATTGTCGTGTTTGCCTATAATGTTGTGACTGTGCGACAAATTGTCGTGTATTAACAACTACAGAAAATCGTTACACATTTGAATTTGAGAAGGTAACTGAAGTTAATAATCTTCATGTAAAATTCCTCTAGTGGACGATGTGAGTGTTGAAGACTAGGGGCCATCCAGCTTGATTGTTGGACTTTTGGATTTGGTTCCTTCTAAAATAAACCCGTAAGATTTTTTTGTCTACATTGGCCTATAGTTATTCTTGGTTTAAGGACCATGGTTGATCTTAGGTCTTCATACTGGCAACCTCATTATTTTGTCTTTCGCCATGGTTCTAGAGTTGAAAAGGTTTACTAGTCTTTTTCGTCTTTCAAGGTCCAGAGACACAAATTTCTTTGACGATTACTTGTTCTATTTGATGATATATTTTGGTAAGGAAAAGTAGTTTTATTAGTTTGATACTGATTATAGAAATTAAGTTGGATAGTGGAGCATAGTGTCTTTCCCACAATAATCTCTTTGTGGCTGAAACCTTAAATAAATTCCCAAAATTACCTTATTACAAGCTCTAATTGAAATTAGGAAAGATGCCACTTTCCTAGCGACAATTTAAGCTATGGCCTCTAGTTAGAAATGATGCTTATCCTCTTATGTTCTTCCAAGAATCAGCTTTCTTTAGAAATCATCTCCTTTTTTTTGCAATCTTACGGTTGGATTTGACCGCATTGGAGCAGTGCACTAGCTCATAGAACAAGAAATTAGTGCCTTATGGTCAAAATGGAAGATAAAACTCGAGATATTTTATTAATGATCTATCAATAAATCAAAACTTACTTGACCGCTTAATGAATTATCTAAAGTCTAAATGGAAATGAATTAAAGTAATGAGCTTGAACTTTGAGATACCAATGAGCGAGACTACTATATGGTTCCTTTTTGGTATTTTAGAAGCCAGGATAAATTGGTAAGGAAACATATATTTGCAATGTGAAATATAGGGAGAAACATCCACTTAAGTTTCTACAATATGGTTAATCTGAGCCCAAGAATTTGGTGAAGTGACTGCTAAACAATGTCCGGGAAGTGGTCTTAAAGAATTGGACAAAAGTTAATAGAAAGAAGCTTGCCTCTTTTAGCATTCAAACCCGCCTTTTAGTGCACTGGCTCGCATTAGTCCCTTTTCTGCACCTTATCTTTATGCAACAAGTTTGCCTGCGGCCTTGGCCTCACTTTTTTGGTACGTTCTAAAGCACTAGGCATGGCTAAAGGGACAAGTATTTTGCACTTGATTCCAATTGCACATGTTTAGTAGGGATTATGTATAAAAGTAGCTTTTTAATAATAATTATTAAATACTGCTATAATTTGACATCTTTAATGAAACAAGATACAGTTACATAAGACTTAAGACTGCTCTAATGATTACATCAAAACTAAGACTCCAATGTCTAGCATTCAGTGATATAGACAAAGTTAAAACAGTTTGAGTCCCAGTAAGCTAAAGAGTTAATCATGTTCAGACCAAACCCTACATACAAGAGTTACTAAGAAAACAGTCTTAGTGCATTTTTAATGTAGGGGGAAAAGCCTAAATTTAAGTTTTCTCCCACCAAACCAAATAATGTTCGGTGGAAAAACCTACTTTTTTGTTGGGGGAGGGGGAAGGGGATATGTAATTTGGTCCCTCATTTTCCTCTTCATCATCCCCACCCCACCGCCCCCAAGAGAATATTAGGAATGCTCTTATATGCGTGTCTCACACATAGAGTGGTGAAAGAGAAGAAGAAAGCATGACTTGTATCTTTTTTCCCCCTTGACATTGGATCTGTAGTCACCGTATTTTTTCCGTCATTAGTGTAGAAAACATCACTAAGGACATAAAAGTTCAAAGTAACAAGATCATTCTTTCCCTAAAGAAAGTTGGAAGGAAAGAACACATCAAAGATGTAATACTTCTATGTGTGTAGTAACTAAATAAGCCTCCGCTAGCATTCTATTTCTATTTCAAAACAAAAATAGAATAAATAGAAATGAAAGGAGGAGAATCAAGGTTACGAGCCCTCATCTTAAGTCTTTTTTTTTAAGGGAGAGGTCAAAGGTTCAAATGGCTGAGACGCAAAATGAAATCGAATTAAGGCCCAATCCGTAAGGGAACATGGATGAATAAGAGCCCATGGAATAAATGAGTCATAAGAATAAATGAAGGGTGATATGGAGAAAGTCCATGGTCATTACGTTAAGTATCTTATAGTAAGACTGTGGTCGTTAAGTATCTTATATTAAGACCATGCAACATATTTGAAATCTACAAGGTCAAAAGCATCATTATATCATTTGTACTACTAAGTTGATAACTTTTTTTTAGGTTTTTCTCTTTTTCATTTTTTTTTTTTTTTTTTTTTTT
>CAVNYN010287207.1:3968-25193 GCA_963692815.1 Nyctanthes arbor-tristis
TTCGTCTGATCTCAGGTGACTGGAGTTAGACGTGTGCTCTTCCGATCTGACCGAACCCAGCCATCGCTACTCCCTCTCGTTCCCCTGAACCATATCCTCCTATACCCGCTGAGCCTCACACCCGTGGCTCCCGTCACACACACACCCGCGATCAAATCGCGAGCCACAACTCCTTGGCCAACACGAACCCCAACCGCGTCCCTCACCCTCTCGCTGGAGTTCCACCCGCCGGTGCTAGAGCACACACACACGCACACCCACACCCGGCGCCAACCTCTGTTCTTGATTTTGAGTGTGGATTCAGACGATTTGGGGTGGGGATTTGGGAATTTGGGAGTTTTATAAAAAATTATTTAGCACCCGGGTCCCCAACGTCTGATTATGTTTAAACTAGTCCCCGAAGTTCTGGATTTATATGTTTCGGTCCCATGGTTTTCAATTTAGCCGAATAGGTTTCCTAACTTTCAGATTTATGTATTTCAGTCCCAAGATAATTACGGTGCCCAATTTTAGTCCTTAGATTTTGAGTATATTTTGAGTTGGTCCTAAGAGTTTTGGTCTCATCCGTCTTAGCCCCAACCTTTTTAAAAACATTATGTCAGCCCCAAAACTTTTCAGTCTCAGCCCTAAACTATTTCAGTATTTCAATTTAGTCCCTACAGTTTATTTCCCTTCTTATAAAGTATTATTTCTTTCATACTAAAATAATTTATTTTATTTTCACTAGACGAGACGCGAAGAGCAAAAGAAGAGTAGATTTCCCTCAAAGTAACTCAACTCACAAGTTTAAGGAAGACTCTAAATTTATAAAATGTTTTCTTAAAGTATTGCGCATTATTAATTGATTTATGTGATAAATATTATGTGAAAATATGTGATTACAAGAAAGTTTGCATATTATTATATGCTTAAGAAAGAATGCATATATGCTTAAGATCTCTTTATGATACGCGTATCTGCTTTAATGCATAAGAACGAGAATATTTATTCTCAAAGACAAGACAAGATCCTTCTAAGGAAGAAAGAAAGAAAGAATTATTTGCATGTTTACATGTTATGTTTATTGTGTGAATTGATTAATATGCGCTAGAGTCTACTGAGTATATTTTTATACTCATTCTTTCAAACTAACACTTCACGTTCTAGAGCCGGTGGCGAGACGACGGACGAAGACTACTAGAAACATAACTTGGAATTTATATTAAATGTTTTCTAGGATTTCACATTATTCCTTTATTTGACCGTTAAAACTCCACTTATTTTTGGACAAGATTCTCTGTTATTCGTTAATAAGATTTTCCGCATCTAATTATTTTGTTATAAGTTCCGCATCTTAAGTTAATGTTAAAGATCAACTAGCATCCCAAGTTCCTAAATTTGGGGTGTTACATTAAGTTTGTCAACCTAATCCAACCATAACCAATTCCAGGCAAAGAAAATAAATAGATGGTGTGAGTTTACTAATTCAATCGTGTTATGAATCTCTCTAGGCTAAAAGAACATCTCTATCTCTCAAAATTTTTTATTTTTTTCTCCCATTGCCTAGGATCCTAATTCCAGCAAAGCTATACTTCAGTTAATTCCAATACTTTTAGATCATGAGTTACTATCTCACATGTTCACGAAAGACAATACACAATACTTTACTCTAGTTTCTTTTTTGAAATCAAGAGATAACACGTATCAAAAATTTCTTTTTGACTACACTTTTTACGATTTAATTAACACACAAACCATTAAACATAAAACAATACTATACGAACAATACGGTTGAAACTACACAATTTCACTTTGACAACATCATAGGTTTAAAATATAGACCAAGAAATAACAAAAATATACATCTGCCAAATAGAATAAACACAATTAATCATCACCCTCCACACTTAATTTCTACATTGTCCCCAATGTTGAGCAAAAGATAGCAAAAATAGGGAGTAAAAAGATCGGAAGAGCTCCCCGGGGGGGAGGGGGTATGGCTAATGGAAAGTCTATAGCGTGGCTTGATGGGCCGGAGGGAGTAGTGCCTGTGTGGCTAGTCTAAATGCCAGCAGCAAGGGACAAGACTATCAAAACATGTCTAACAAAGTCCTCCACAGTCCCCTGCTGACTCTCGAAACTCCTCAGATGCTTATGTAGCTATGCAAACTGTGTGCTAACTGAAGGTGCCTTAAGATCTGCTGCTCATATATAGTGGGCTGGTTCGGAGGAACAACTGTTGGCTCAGGCGCGGGTGCGCTGGCCTCCTCAGGGCTAGATGTGGGCATACTTGCTTCTGGTTCTGTTGTCTAAGGCTTCTTTGCCCGTTGTTTTATTGAGCTTTCCTGTGAACTTCTACAGAGCGGGTCACGGTGAAGAAGATTTTCATCAATCTAGACTGATCACACTCCTACTACTATGCAAATGCCAGTAATCACACATGGGAATAGAAGCCTCTTTCTTTTACCCTTAGGAATCCCTAGGTCACATACCTGATGGTATATGTGCCGCCCTAAATCAAACATGCATCTATGCGCCATGTGATATAATAGACGGCCCTTAGCAGAATTGATCGAGTTCTTGTTGGAAGTGAGCTCAACATTGGAGGCAACAAAGTGATGCAGGTACAAAGCATCATCACACAAGTCGCTATTCTGATAGACTCACTTTACCTTTACCGTTTCTGATAGTCCCTTGTCTGTCAGGAAACAAGCCAAATCCTCATCACTATAAGAAAAGTTAAACTAATCTACTTGAGCCACATCAGAGCTGTCCAGGCCCAAGAAATCATTGATCACTTGAGGGGTGAACTTGACCCAAGTGCCAAATACTTTGGTCTTATGCTTTCGCCGTGTCCCCGCGGTTTCAACGCCGATATTAAATTTTCTGTAAAAATCCTAGACCATTTCAAGTTGCCCCGGGAGGACTCTGTGACATATTTTGTCCAACCACATACTTCAATGACCTTACCCAAACTTGTGTCCTTAAAATCTTGCAAAATCATCCAACTTTCCTTGATGGCCTCACGGGTTGCCCAGCCTTCTTCTTCTTGTACTGCCACCTGTTTTCCTTTTCTTTTGGAAACCATTTAAGTTTTGCAGAATACATTCAACCTATATAAAGATAAGAGGGGCACTTAGTTATTATAAAATAGATTGGAGCATGAGTATATGCATTGACTTAAGAAAACAAGGCAACATATGTGGGAAATTTAGAGTTGAACACGGCCTTTTTTCCACACCGAGTAACATGCTCTAATTAACAACTTTTACCAATCCATCTTTGGACATATAAAACTACGCAATATATATTACATCATACTAAATTTCATGTCAAATGGAGTTGAAATAGGCCAAACGGGGAGGGGACGTAGTTGGTACCCAGCAAGGACACAACTGTGAAGTGGGAAATTCAACAATTAATATCATGCACTTAAGAGCACTTTTACCAAGCTATATTTTGGGGATTGACATTTCACACATTGATCTAGCTTCACACAAAATTTCATTTGGAGATCATTTAAGGTAAACGAGAGGGGGGCAAATTCCACTGCCCTCCTTTTGAAAACATCCCTATCACTACCCTTTTCAAAATAATGATCAATCTTAATGATTTGGCCTCAACCCACTTGGGCACATAATCAACTGCAACTAAAATATACCTGTTATTGTAAGATAGAGGAAACAGTCCCATAAAGTCAATGCTCCAAATATCAAATATTTCCACCTCCAAGATATTGTTCAAAGCCATCTCCTGTCTTGAAGAAATATTACTAGTGTGCTGGCACCGGTCACAAGCTTTAGCAAAAGAGAAAGCATCTTTGAACAAGGTGGGACAATAGAAACCACATTGGAGCACCTTAGCAACTATTTTTACGGGCCCATGATGGCCACCATAAGGTGAAGAATGAACCTGCTCAAGAATGGACCTCATCTCTTCGTGAGGCACAAACCTTCTAATTATCTAATATAGACCTCTGATCTAAGATACGGTTCTTCCCAATAATAGAACTTCAAACCACGGAAGAACTTCTTCTTCTGCTGATAAGAATAATCATGTGGAATAACTTTTCCAACCAAGTAGTTCACATAATCAGCATACCATGGGATTTTTCCTACTTGAAACAATTGTTCATATGGAAGATTCCTCATTTATTTCCTCAATTATATCCTCATCCGGTAGCTCAAGTCTCGATAGATGATCTGCCACTTGATTTTCTGTACTCTTTCTGTCTTTAATTTCAATATCAAATTCTTGCAACAATAACACCTATTTGATCAAACGTAGCTTTGCATCCTTTTTGTCAAAAAGGATATTCCAAGGCTGAATCAGTGTAGAAAATTACCTTTGATCCAATGAGATATGAACGAAATTTTTCAAAGGCAAAGACTACTGCTAGCAACTCCTTTTCAGTAGTAGCATAATTAATTTGAGCACTGTTAAGAGTTCTACTAGCATAATAAATTACATGAAATACCTTATCTCTTCTTTGTCCCAAGGCTATCCCCATAGCATAATCACTTGCATCGCACATAATTTCAAACGGTAGACTCCAATTTGGTGAGACAATCATTGGGGTTGAAATTAATTTTTCTTTTAGAATGTTGAAAGCCATGAGACACCCTTCAGAAAAATTATTTCACATCTTTTTCCAGCAACCTGCATAGGGGTTTTGTGATTTTTGAGAAATCCTTGATGAATCTTCTATAAAATCCAACATGACCCTCATAGTCCCCCTAACTGAAATCGGTGGAGGTAGTTTCTCTATCACTTGAATTTATGCCTTATCAACCTCAATACCCAATTCAGAGATACAGTGTCCCAAAACTATTCCTTTCGTTACCATAAAATAACACTTTCCCTAATTAAGCACAAGATAAGTTTCTTCACACCGCTTGAGCACAAGAGATAGATTATGGAGACAATCATCAAAAGAAGAACCAAAGACTGAGGAGTCATCCATGAATACCTCTATGAATATCTCCATCATATTTGACAAGATAGCCATCATGCACCTTTGAAAAGAAGTAGGTGAATTACATAATCTGAATGGCATTCTTCTGAGCCTTTAAAAATCAGCATGGCCATATTTAATGCCGCGTGTCGGATTGAACCCTTTTCTGAAAAGGGAGAGTAGTAATTACTTTCCCAATGCCACGAAAAAAATAGTAAAATATAAGACTAGTATGCTGGCTAAGTTTAGGCGGGAAAACTGGCGTAGGGCCCGTGTAAACTCATCTATTTTATTGTTAAGTATAGAAGTATAGATTTATGACCCCAAGTATATGCTACATTTACCCCCTCTTTCTTGGGGTTCGTTGAGAAATACAAGGATTTCAACAACACTTTTAAAAAGCCAGGGACCTAATACACAGTTCTCAATTTTCAGGTGGTATATAATATAATTATTATACCCCAACATAAAACCCCAGCCTTCAAAAAACACACACAAAGCACACAATGCAAAATCGGCTTCACCCCGTTCTCCCTCACCGATGAATAATAGATCAACATAAACGAAATTAAACAACTAAATTGTAGAGAATTGGTCTCTATCTCGAGCACTCTTAACAATCAATTAAGAACAATCGATACACATAATCTCCGCTGCAACAATCGCCATTCAGGAAGACACTACAACAATCATCCTACAGAAAGCATAAAAAACAAGGTGATACTAAGAATCAATTACAATCAATAGTCGACTCGATTCAATAAGAAGCATGATATCAAACAAGGTTTATTTCATACATTGAAATATCATCTCTGTATTTACTGAATTCAACCACTTGAATAATATAATATGATCTCTGTAATCAGTGAATACAATCAAAACCTAATTGTTGCTGAAATTCTACATAACCTAAATAGAGAATGATAGGAATATAGAGTATTATGTTTAATTATGTACAAAAATAGATCACTACACAGATATACCAGGCAAAAATATCTCTTTTCCATTAGTATCTGTATACTAAGAGTAACACAAAAAAACAAAAAAGAAAAAAAACTCAGATAATAGGCAATATAATGTACACGAATTCTGAATCTACATCTGTGTAACTTCTCCTTGTTACTATAAACATGTCTGCTCTCTGAATTAAATATCTCATCTAACAAAAACATCTAAAGTGGCAACTAAGAATAAGAGCAATATTGGAATGATATTATTACGGAAACCAATCTACATAGATATAACTAGTAGTTGTTACTATAAACATATCTGCTTAATGAGGTAAACACTTAATATTCTATCATTTTCATGCAGCCATGTCAGATATTAACATTTTTTAACGGACTAGAGGATATTGCAAACATGACAACCAGTATACAGGTGGAAACATATTGGGTATAGTAGTGCAAATTAGCTCCACTTACAATCAGTTGCTTCAAATCATCTGTGCTGAGATGAACTTAGAGCAAACAGACAATGCAATAACAGTCAAGTACAACATTGGAGACGGGCTGCCATTTGCCATGATTACCAGCAATAGTATCTTTTTCTGCTATTTAAACATGGAGAAAATGCACACAAACCCAATAGTATACACATTGTGCATTGAGGTTAATACCACACAATATGCAAGGCCAACCAGAAAAATCACAAAGGAAGACATCAGCACAGATATAACTCCACTGCCTCTATAGTAAATTATGACTGACATATGCAATGCAGTTCAGCACATTGATCCCTTGACAGTTGAACCACAACTTGAAATCCTCACAAAGCATTCTCCAGACAACTTACAAAAAGGTTATGCTTATAGTAACAAATCAGTCCTAAAGATGAGCTTGTTCTTGTATGCAATAAAAAACTGATTCCAATACAAGAATAGAAGATCTGACAAGAAAGAATATGTTGTCAAATGTATTGCTTCAGAAGGCAACTGGATATTTAGATCATCAAGACTTGCCCAGACAGACATCTTTTGCATAAAAGAGATTGGAGACTATTGCACATGTCATGCACATAGCAACTATACTAGTCACAGGCAGCTAAAAAGTTCAATTGTTGTTACAACAATACAATATAAGTTCACTTCAAGCAAAATATACTATACCCCACACGATGTAAACAGACATCATGAACAAATATGGAGTCAACATAACATATGACAAATCATGGAGGGGGTGGAAGAAATAACTGATAACAGTCCGTGGTAACCCAACACAATCTTATCAGAAATTACCAGTATACTTGTATATGCTGGAAATATCAAACCCTGGATTTGTGACCAGAATTGAGAAGGGTGACAATAACATATTCAAATAAATCTTCCCAGATTTAGCAGCCTCAGCAGCCTCAATATAACGTTGGGAGCATTGTAGGACGGTTATTGTTGTGGATGGCACATGGCTGAGGGGTCTATATGGAGGCATACTTTTCACAGCATGTACACAAGATGCGGATGATCACATCTTTTTACTAGCATTTGGTATTGGTGATAGTGAAAACAATGACTCCTAGACTTGGTTCTTCAACATGCTTAAACAAACTTATGTCATCACGACATAATTTCAGACAATCATGCAAGAGTAGAACATGCAGTCTTTGTTGTATATCTAGATGCATTTCATGGTGCCTGTTCGTACCACATACTAAAAAACTTATGAACCAACTTCAGCAAACATAAGAAAAAAAATTGGAAAGCCATTCAATAATGTTGTACGTGCATGCACTAACAAACTTTGAACACTATAAATAAAGGCTAACTGGACAAGCTTGAGAAGGGAATCAGAGGATATCTTGTATGTTACTTTACTCATTTTAAATTTTAAAAACCTTTAAAAATTACATATTTAATAATGATGATTAAATCATTCCTGCTACCAAAAGTGTTTTAAAATACTGGACTCTAAAAAGACCTAACAAACTCGAAACTTAGTGAAAAAATTATTTAGTTACTGATTACATATTGCTCCTTGATGCAAACAATACATAAAATTATATCATTACTCATTGCTAAATAAATCACCATCTTACTGATTAATAAAATAATTAACTACTTTCTAATTATATTTCTTTTTACTAATTATAATATGTGTGACTCGCAGCTTAAAGCTGGTTATGAAAACTGATCAGTGGTATGCATGCTAAGAAATAGATATGGCACCATGATTTCTAACATAGTTGAGTCAGTAAATACTGTCATAAAATCAGTAAAAGACCACCTCATTATAGCCTTATTGGAGTCACTGAGATACATACTTCAGCAATGGACATTCAAACATAGAAACAAAGCATCTTCAACATTCACAACATTGGCAACAAAGTATGAAAACATTGGCAGTCGGATAGTAGAATGCAACAATCTAAAGGTATCACTTTCTAAAACAACATCCTTTAACAAAAATGTTCACACCACATATCATGTATTTATACTATATATCTTAAACCTGTAGGTATTCCTAGCAAGCCAGAACATGTACGAAGTGAAAGATGATATCATCACACATACTATTGACATTTAGAATAAAAGTTACAGCTGCGTGGTATTCCAAATAGACCAAATCTCATGTACACATGCACTAGCAATCATTGGTACCCTACAGCTAGACAAATATCAGTATTGCTCAAAATATTACACAAAGTTATAGTATGTAGAAACCTATCAAGAGATTGTATTCTTTGTGCCAGAGGAAAATGATTTGGAAATACCACAACATATACAGTCACAACTAGTACTCACCCCAAATAAAAAAAGAAGTTGTGGAAGGCCAACTGAGAAAAGATATAGATCCTGTGCTGAGAGTAAGATG
This sequence comes from Nyctanthes arbor-tristis, assembly GCA_963692815.1. Classification (NCBI taxonomy): domain Eukaryota; kingdom Viridiplantae; phylum Streptophyta; class Magnoliopsida; order Lamiales; family Oleaceae; genus Nyctanthes; species Nyctanthes arbor-tristis. The sequence continues at coordinate 12,708 of CAVNYN010287207.1, forward strand.
ATTGTAAAGTATAGTCGCTGCCAACAAATTGGACACAATCGTAAAAGCTACGAAGGCATGATTTCACTTGACAACAAGGCACAAAAAGCAATAAAAGCGCGAAAAAGTATAAGAATATCTGATTTCTAGTACCATTCATTTTTTTACTACATGACTTTAAGCACCAAAACATGAGCCTATCTACTTCTTACAATTTTGGACACCTATTTTATACAATTTTTTCATGCTACGTACAATAATGCAAAGGTGCCGGTGCTACAAGAGCCATGGAAGAGAAAAAAGAAAAGGCACGATAAGATTGATGTAAGCAGACTCTGAGAAAGTGCGGTGCAGCCCTACGTGGATGGCCATGCACAACCACTAGGAAAAGCTTGGAGGACTTGTAGATATTTGTATGTGCCCTGCCACCATGACTCTCATTGGTTTGTAGCCAAAGTTGATCTAACTGAGCGATACATAGCCATTTACGATAGCCTACCCAAGAGGCTATGTGCTAACGTGTTGGCTACCTTTATCACACCATTGGAGATGGCTACGCCATTGTTGATGCACTGCAATAACAATCAAAACATTGACAAAAACTATTAAAACACAATAGAGTCGCATCTATTCCTACAAAAGGCAATGGGTAAGACGTTCTAACTTAAGAATATTTAAATGATTCAGCTTCAATTAATGTTTTGCTGAAGTTGTACAATAATGGCCAGCATTGATTGTGATGTGTTCGGATCAAGTATCTTGAGTGTCTGTACGTAGGCCTTATGGTTGATTTAGTGCGTCAAGAGCACATGTTGTAGTTTCATGAGAAGCTAGCCATGGAAATTTTTATATAGTGCTTTGATCCATAGAATTCGTTGTGCACTTCCTGGCCGTAAATAAGAAAGTAAGTTTTCCACAATCACGGAAATACACGATAGTGTGCCAAGAGATTTGCTACAATCATATTATCTCAAACCTCTTTTATTTTGTCATGTTGGCTTGACAAACCAAAATTCAAATTTGTGCTTCACTTTTCAGAATGCTAGAGATAACTCAATCTACTCTTTTGAACTTGTGATAATTTGGTAACGCTAGATATGCCATTCTACGAGGGAATAGTTTTCATCTACTTCCTTATTCGTTATCATGATGTGGTTTGCATCAATTCATTAAAGGAATAGTATGCCTATTTCTTATTCATATCTGCACACAGATCCTAAGCTTTGCATGCTCTTCTTATTTGTGATAATATGTTGGCCACGGTTTGTCTCTCATCACAACTTGGTCGTGATATCTCTGATTCTTGGACTGCATTTTACTAATGATTATCTTATAGGATAAATTTATTTGCAAGAGGAATACAGCTCGACCAGCTTGGCAAAATCATGCCTACTCCGTAGTAGCCCCCTTTTGCTATAACTAAGCCGTAACTAAATTGATATGTAGAATAGAGCTGTGGTTAAATGGTCAAAGTTATTGCATATCACATATTGTAACTTGAAGGTTGTGTAGTTACTAGCACAGAGTGCTGTGTAATACTTAGTGTCATGGTGTATATATGGAAATACGAGGATGTCTAATCAAGTGCAGGTTGGAATAGCCTGTGATGTAAGGGAAGCTCTGCCCAAATTCCTGCAAACATTTTTTACAATATGTCATGATAGCTTTACATGTTCAAGGGTTTGTAAATTGCAAAAGGTTGTTTTACTACATCTTATAGGAGAATTGGCGTGGCAGTAATTTCGACACTCAATGGATCAAGTTTTGCTAAAAATGTCCCAATATAACTTGTGACGTTACTTAAGTTATAGTTAGCACGACCGAGGGCAATTCATATACTCGCTGGGCCTGAAATAATTTGCTCTTACTTGGGTTTGGAGGGGAAATAGTTTGGTTCGTCGGAGTGAAATTTGGACCCCTAATTCAACATGGAGCACCATCACTGAACCTATGCTGCTATAATGCCAAAATCATGGCATGGGTTTGTGACAGACCAAATCGATTCGAAATCGACCGCAGATCGGAAGACTTGATCATACCTCGTTCCCATATGCATTTTCAGTGTGTTTACTGTGTTTTGACACTCAATTGATCGAGTTTTGCTAAAAATGTCCCAAGATAACTGGTGATCTTCCTTAACTTATATTTAGCAAGAACGAGGGCAATTCATATACTCCTCGGCCCCAAAATAATTTGATCTTACCTATGCTGCTATAATGCTGAAGTCACGGCATAGGTCTGTGATAGCCTGAATCGATTTGAAATCGACCATAACTTGCACAGTTGATCATACTGGGTTCACATACACATTTTTAGTGAGTTTCGATGCTCAGTTGATCGAGTTTTGCTAAAAACGTCCCAATATAGCTTGTGACATTACTTAAGTTTTATTTGGCATGACCGAGGGCAATTCATATACTCCTCGGCCCTGAAATAATTTGGTCTTACTTGGGTTTGGCAGGGAAACAATTTGGTTTGTTTGGGTGAAATTTGGACCCTTTATTCAAAACGGAGCACCATCACTACACTTATGCTGCTATAATGCCAAAGTCACCGCATGGGTCCATGATAGCCCGAACCGATTCGAAATCGACTGCAACTTAACACACTCGATTGTACTATGTTCCCATACGCGTTTTCAGTGTGTTTAGTGAGTTTTGACGATCAATTGGTTGAGTTTTACTAAAAATGTCCCAATATAACTTGTCACATTACGTAAGTTATATTTACCACGACCGAAGGCAATTCATATACTCTCCGGCTCCAAAATAATTTACTCTTACTTGGGTTTGGTGGGGAAACGATTTGGATCGTCGGGGTGAAATTTGGACCCCTTATTCAATATGAAGCACCATCACTGCACCTATACTGCTATAATGCCAAAGTCGTTGCATGGGTTTATAATTGCCCAAATCGATTCGAAATTGACCGCATCTTGACACACTCGATCATACCACGTTTGATACACGTTTTATGTTTGTTTGGTGAGTTTTGATGCTCCATTGTTTGAGTTTTGCCAAAAAATCCCAATATAACTTGTGACGTTAATTAAGTTATATTTAGTATGACCGAGGGCAATTCATATACTCTCCGGCCCTGAAATAATTTGGTCTTACTTGGGTATTGCGGGGAAATGATTTGGTTAGTCAGGGAGAAATTTGAGATCGGAAGAGAATAGGAGAACCGTCACTGCACCTATGCCACTATAATGGCAAAGTCGCGGCACAGGTCTGTGATACCCCGACTCAATTCAAAATCGACCGCAACTTGACACACTCGGTCATACCACTTTCTCATACGCATTTTCAATGTGTTTATTGAGTTCAGATGAGTGCAAGAAGGAGTTTCAGACATCACGTGACAAGATACGTTACGCAACGTGACGTTAAGTCTTATTTAACACCTTATATGTGCAAATCCCTCCACCCCTGACTCGAACACGCTGATCTAAGTTGGCTTCAGCAGGGAAGCCATGCAAGCCATCTCGGTAAAAGTAAGGCCCCGAAATCAGGAAAGATCACCATCACAACAACTATACTGCAATAGCTCCACATTCGCGATATGATTCCGTGATGGATTGAATCAAATTGAAATCAAATGCAACTTCACACCCTCAACCGTACCGTGACCCCGTGCATGTTTCAAGTGCGTTTAGTGAGTTTAGAGACACGATCGAAGTAGTTGTGGATGATAAGTGTGATTTTGCACATTTATTTAAGCTTTTAAACGAAGAACTTTTAATCAATTCAGCGGATTTCTAGTCACAATTGTTTAAATTTCATCTTTATAGGTTAAAAATCTCAAATTGGACGAAAAGAAAGCAAAAGAAGAGCAAAATGACCAATTTCACAAAGAAATTCAAAGTTTAAGGACTTGTTTACACACTTACAAGACCTAAAATATTAAATTTGGAGTTATTTTGAAGCTTGATGACCATTTGGAAAGACTCTTGAAGTTTCTAGACTCATTGGAAAAGAATTGAGTGAAAAGGGCCAAAGATGCAAGAAAAAGTGAAATTTGGGACCAAAATGAACAAAACTAAAAAAAGGCCACTGTGACGCTTACCAAATAAAAATGATATATATAATAAAATCAAAATGTAACTCAGTTTATACATTGGAAATAATTGAATCAAGTTATTACTAATATTACTATTCTTTTCACCTGAAACACCGTGCTTACTTTTCCTTATCACGTGAATTTATTTAATTTTAATACGCTGTCAAAATTTATTATTTTGATTATGTTTATCAATTTTAATGAATTTTACTTTCTATGATTTTGCAGTGAGAGGACTTAGAAGCTGTAATGATCAATGTGTCTAAAATGAATCCTATTTATGTGCAATTGTGTTATTGAGTATATATTTATGCACATTGCTTACTATGTATTTAATTGCATGTCATTTTAGGAGGGACTTGGAGAGAAATAAACTAACTTTGGACTTAATTAAACAAGACTATTATTGGGGGACTATATTGTTCAAAATCAAACGTTTAGCCAAGAACCCTTTTAAGCTCATTCTTAACCCTAGCCTCCATTCTCATTCATGAAGAATTGATTCATCCATATTCTTCCATTAGCTCTCTCTCCCAATCTAAGGTAAGTAATGAATCTTTTCATTTACCCTTCAATGTTAGTGCCTAGTTCATAGGTAGCTTGTATCCTTTGAGAAATAGTTCACGAAGCTAGCTAAATACAAATGCATAAAGTTTATGTTATGTTATGTTTTATGCCCAAATGAATGTTGTTAGATGAGTAAAAGGGTAATATATTGGATGTAAATATGACATGTTTGAAGAAAAGCCTAAATGAATTTGGCATGGTGTTTTAGGTTCTGTCCTCCGACTTTGAACGGTCATAACTCACAGTATATAGCGTGTTTTTGGGTGATTCAAATTGTAAAACGACCTTTTATGAGTTATCTTTCATTTAAAATTAGAATGACATCATTTGGAGGTCTATAGAAGTTTTTATGGTACTTTTTGTACAGCCTGCCAATTTTACCCGAGAATAAGTTTGGCATATCAAATATTACTTTTATGATCTCTTTTGTGTGTGATAAACCTTTTGTGGGATAATCTTCAAGGTTTGGAACTCAGATGCATGTTGAAAGATAAAAGGATGAGTTAATTCTCTTTATGCAAATAAAGTGTTTGATAAAATGCCTAGATGAAACCATTTATGCAATGAATGAAGGTGATGAAAAGTAGTTGTCTCAACAATAGCTTAAATTTAAGAATAATTTGGCATGTGAAATTAAAATATGAGATTGTAAGCAAGTATGTGAAATTGTTAATTAAGGCATGACAATACTATTTGCTTATGAGAGCTAAATCTTAGTTGCTTGAATGTGAGCTAAGATGTAATCATTACATGCATTTTTAAGTCAAATGAATGATATGAGAACTTTGTGTCTCATTTATTAAATGATTATACTAGGATTCGTGGCATATTGATCTTGAAAGCAGTCAAGGGCCTTCCACTCTCTAAAAGTAAATATCTTAAAGACTTGAGGTAAGTAAACTTCACTCTTGAGTCCATTATATGTTGAAGGATGACGTATAGGTAATGTGCTATATTGTTAGCTTGTTCATGAATGATTAATTGTTAAATGTGAAATTTATGGAATGATGCTTACATTGTTGGATATATGCCTATTCATGTCATGCCATGTCATGTCATTTCATCATGTAACATGCATGGTCATGATTTCAGAAGATGAATGTTTTTCTATAAATGTTGAAAGTATATATAAAATTATGTATCCCAAAGTTTTGAAAAAGAAAAGGAATGGATGTATCTCTATATCATGAAAGAATGTGAGTGAGAAATGGGGCGCGGGGGACCGGTGTACCCGACCTTGTCGCCTTGGGCGGCATTGAATGAATGTTGCCACTTCAATGGTGTTAAAAGTAATGTTACTGCTTCGGCGGTATTGAATGAAATGTTTACCGCTTCGATGGTACTACCGGTAGAATTGAATTTGGTTCCAAATAAGAATGGCCCAATGCATTTTGATTGGTTAGATAATACATCAAATGAGCTCATGATGAAAATGAAGTTTCTAGAATGGAAATTGAAAGTTTCCCAAGAAAAAAACGATTCTTAAATTTTTAAGCACGATGGGATATGTACTTTTTGAAAGTTAATGCACTGTGTATCATGAGCATATCTCATGTGCATAGAGTTTATTTATTGGGCGTTAGCTCACCCCCTTATTTTCCCTACCTTACAAGTAATGATAGTTAGATGGCACAGGAGGTTCACTTGGTAGCGAACTCAATCACAAGATAATAATCTTTCTAGCTTGTCTAGCTATAGAAAGACTTGTTTTAAATTTTGAACTGAATTATCTTGTTCTCGTATCAGTTATCCCACTTTTAGTGGAGTTTGATATACTCCACGTGTTTTTTAGAGGTTACTTGTTAATCATTTTGAACTTGAATTTACTAGTCTTCTAACAATGCAAACTTTGAATTTCCTTTATGTTTAATTGTGAAAGAGTTGGGAATGGGTTAACAGAGGATCTGATAGTTGTTGGTCATTGTTTGTTGAATTTATGTTGTTGTCTGAGTTTCTCCTATAGGTGGACTGTCTCATTTATAGGGGAGATTATGCCGAAATTTTTATAGAATTTTCCAAATGAACGAAAAAGATCTATTATTTCGCATTTTTAAAGTTAAATGAGGGTTAACATTTCTAAGTTTAGTATTGCTAAACTTGGGGTGTTACATCACCCTTTTCTCTTATTTTCTAAAGACATGTAATCTACATAATACAAATGAAGACAAAAGTGATTAAACATTATCAAGAAAATAACTTTACTACACACTTCTATATTTACATAAGTCAAGCAAACATTCCTTTTACATACTAGCCAAACCTGCCATTTATATAACAACGCAAAAAGTCTAATTCTACCTATTACCGCTGTCTACCCAAGCAAGGGTACAAAACCAAAAGTATGGTAATAGGATTGGCAAGATTTGGCCATTATTTCATTGCATCACACCCATATGCACATGAAGTCAAGGTAGCATTTGTTAGCATCTAAAAGTATACGGATAAAGCGGCCCATACTAACGGAGTAGATATGTATAGTAGACAAAACATAGTCTTTCCTATCATTATAAGTCAAAAGCTCATCTTCATCCTCTACTGGGTCGTCACCAGAAGGTGTGGTCAACTTATATGTCCTAGTAACATGGGTAGTAGTCCAGGTCACGTGTATTTCAGTCCAATCCTCATAAAGCTCTACATGTCAAGTGGTTCTGATAATATCCTCGGCCACTGGTAAAGCCATCTACAGCGTATATGCCTTGTCAGAGGGCTCGTCTTAGTCGCTACTGTGACTCAGAGCTTTCTCCACATGTCTATTGTTGCCTCAACTCAGCTCAAGAAACTACAAGGACTTACCAATCAAATCGAATATAAGCCTAGCCTGCCAAATCAACTGTCGGGTCTTAACCCCACATCTAGAGTATATACCCGATCAGTGATTGCCAAACCTCCAATGCACATAAGGGGTGAACTGCCCCAATTGTAGTATACATACTCAGACAGCAATATTAATAGTTGGTGCATTATATGAAGACTTCTTGCATGCATGGTCAACAATCTTATATGCTTTGAATCCATCACGCCACAATAAACATTTAACCTAATCACATGTAAGAAACATATATCACCTAGTAGAATAACACATATAAACAAGTATTTCACGTTAACTTTGTACTGTAGATGCAATGATCATATTTCCCTTGACCGTTGGTAGCTTGACTAGTTCCTGCAACACCGCACATTATTATGTTAATAATCTCTAAATCAAATATTAACCAAAGGTATTACAATTAGAAGAGTAGCTAATATGTAGATCATAACCTATATAATAATCCTAAGTAATCCTGAGAATTCGGAACATTCAATGACCCAAAACCTTGATGAATATAATTCTAAAAACTAAAAATGAATAAGATATTTTCATGCGTGATGGAACACGACTAGAGAGAAATTACTAATGGCTTTAGCATTTTGAAACAACAAACGGATTTAAGGTTTTGAAAGAAATGTGAGTTACATCTAAGATAATGCATTGCACTTGGTATCAACCACCAAAACGAGGTGGCCAACCAGGGTCGAGTCGGCAGCCGATCATGAAAATTGGCTGGCCGCTTGATGTTTCATGAAGGTGGTCAACCAGCCTCTCATAGGCGGCTGGCTACACTCAAAGAAAATTAGAAAGAGAAAGGAGACAAGAGTGTACCCGGATTTTGAGTTTTTAATGCTTTTAAAACCAACAATGGCGTGCACTATTTATAGATGTAAATGAGGGCTGAATTGCAATTTCCAATTTCTTCTAACTACAAGTTGGTCCCTAGGAAATTATTTGTGAAAATAAGGCTCCTAAGGTTTATAGAAAATAATAGAGATTGTCAACAATTTAAGATAAATATTTTGGGTCGTTACAAATCCTCCCCCCTTAAAGAAATTTCATCCCCGAAATTTATTACTTACCAAATAACTCCAGATACCGCAGTATCATGTCATCTTCTCTTTCCCACGTGGATTCCTCAGAAGTTTGATTCCTCCAAAATACTTTAACCAGTGGAATTTTCTTGTTCTGAAGTTGTTTAACTTCCCGTAATAAGATTTGTACTGGGCGTTCTTCATATGTTAAATTTTACTCAATATCTGGTGGATTATCATTTATCACATGGGGAGAATCTGGAACATATTTCTGAAGAGTGGATACATGGAAAACATTATGGATTCAATCCATTGAGGCTGGTAACTCCAATTTATATGCCCCATTTCCTACTCTTTCTAATATTTTGAAAAGGCCTATATACCTTGGGTTAAGTTTACCTCTTTTTCCAAATTGTTATACCTTTTTCATCGGAACTATTTTTAAGAATACTTGTTCTCCAACCTTAAACTCTACAGCCTTCTCCTTTTATTAGCATAAGCCTTTTGATGATCTTGTGATGCAGCCAATCACTGGCGAATTTCTTTTACTGCTTCTAACATATCTTGAACTAACTCTGGTCCCAAAACCCTTTTTTCTCCAACTTTATCCCAATAAATAGGTGATTTACATTATCTTCCATTTTGGGCTTCAAAAGGAGCCATGTCAATAGAAGCTTGATAACTATTGTTATAAGAGAATTCAACAAGAGGTAGAAACTTACACCCTTTTCCTTGAAAGTTCAAAGTGCAAGCCCTTAGCATATCTTCTAGAACTTGAATAGTTCTCTTAGATTGCGCATCAGTCTGGAGATGAAATGTTGTACTAAAAGAGAGTAGAGTTCCAAAAGCTTGTTGAAATCCCTTCCAGAAAGCAGATAAAAATCTTGGTCTCAATTAGACACTATAGAAGTAGGAATTCCATGTAACCTCATAATCTCTTGAATGTATAATTGAGCATATAATTCTGAAGTATAGGTAGTAGGAACGGGTAGAAAATGTACAAATTTAGTCAACTGATCTATAATTACCCATATTGCGCCATAACAATGGTAATCCGATCACAAAATCCATGGTTATTTTTTCCCACTTCCATTCTAGTATTTGTAATGATTGTGGGGGTCTTGTAGGTTGTTGATGTTCTGCCTTAACTTGCTGACATATCAGATATCGAGCGACGTACTCAGCAATATCTCGTTTCATACAAGGCCACCAAAATTGAAGTTTGAGATCTCTATACATTTCTGTAATCCCTGAGCGTATTGAATAAAGGGTATCATGGGCCTCTGCACAAATATCTCTACGAAGAGTTGATTCATTAGGAATATAGATTGTATTATGAAAAGTAATAAGCTCATCATCCGTTATCCCAAACCTTGTATTTAATCCATTAGCGATTTCTTTACAAATATGTATCAAAGTTCGGTTAAGTAACTGTTGTTCGTTAATGCGATCCCTTAGAGTTGATTTCACTGTCATATCCATCACATTCAAAATTTCTAAATTAAATTTTTGAATCCCAGTTTGAAGCAGGCCAACTATGTTTGCTTTATGTACTACCTTTCGACTTAGAGCATCAGCCACCACATTAGCTTTACCCTGCTGGTAGTTAATAACACAATCATAATCTTTAACTAACTCTAGCCAGCGCCTCTATCACATATTAAGTTCTTTTTGTGTAAAGAAATACTTCATACTTTTATGATCGGTGTAGATTTCACACTTTTCTCCATATAAGTAATGTCTCCAAATTTTTAGAGCAAAAACCACTACCGCCAATTCTAAATCATGGATGGGATAATTCTTCTCATATTCTTTTAATTGCCGCGATGCATAAGAAACAACCTTTCCATTCTACATTAATACACATCCTAACCCATTTTTTGAAGCATCACTGTACACCACTAACTTTTCTGATGAGGAAGGAATAGTCAATACAGTAGCTATTGCCAATCTATTCTTAAGTTCTAGAAAACTTTTATCACACTCTTCAATCCAAGTAAAAGGCCTTCCCTTTTGTGTTAATTGTATTAAGGAGACAGCAATTTTAGAAAATCCTTCTACAAACCTTCGATAATATCGAGCAAGTCCTAGAAAACTGCATACTTCTATAACATTCAAGGGATCAGGCCAGTTCAATACTACTTCAACCTTGCCCGGGTCTACTAAAATAATCTTTTAGAAACTACATGTCCCAAAAATATTTCCTGAATTAACCAAAATTCATATTTAGAATATTTAGCATATAGTTGTTCTTCTCGTAATCTCGTCAACACCTGTCGCAGATGTTCTGCATGATCTAAATTGCTCTTCGAATGGACAAGAATATCACCAGATCAAGACTATAACAAACTTATCTAAATGTTCTCTGAATACCCGATTCATTAAATCCATAAAAGCTGCAGGGGCATTAGTTAACCCAAATGACATAAACAAAAATTCATAATGCCCATAGCGAGTACTGAACGCAGTTTTCGATATGTCCCCTTCCTTAATTTTTAGTTGGTGATAAGCTGATCGAAGATCAATCTTAGAGAATATTTTTGCTCATTAGAGTTGGCCAAATAGATCATCTATTCGAGGCAAAGGATATTTATTTTTTACGGTCATCTTATTCAATTCACGATAGTCAATACACATTCATAAAGATCCATCTTTCTTTTTAACAAATAACACAGGAGCACCCCAAGGAGAAAAACTTGGTCGAATAAATCCTTGTTCCAATAATTCATGTGCTTGTTTCTATAATTCTTGAAGTTCAGTAGGTGACATACGATAGGGATTTTTGGATATTGGCTGAGTCTCTGGTAATAGTTTTATTTCAAATTCAATTTCCCGGTCTGGAGGTAAGCTTGGAAGTTCTTCAGGAAATACATCAGGAAATTCACACAATATAGGGATTTCACTCAAAGGAATTTCATGTTTCTCCTCTTTTGGATGAACACTAACCATATATCCCAAACACCCATGTCTTAGCATCTTACAGGCACAAATTGAAGAAACAACTGGGATTGCTAAAGTTCACCATTCTTTGATATGTAGTTGTCAACCCATTTGGTAACAGAAAAGTAATTATTTTTGTTAGGCAATCTAAAGTAGCATGATGCCTAGATAGCCAGTCCATTCCCAAAATAACATCATAATCATTCTTACCAAACACAATTAAGTTTCTAGGAAAGGAATGGGAATTTATTTCAACACTTCTCTAACTCGTAAGGATGATCCTGAAGAGATGTTCACACTCAATTCCTTTTTCAGCATTTCTGTATCCAATTGTGCATCTTGAACTAAACACGTCGAGATAAATGAATGAGATGCCCCAGAATCAAATAAAGTATATGCAAGAGTTTCAAGCACAAAAAGGTTACCTACAATAATTGTAGAGTCACCGCTTCCAAAAGTACTAGTGTTTCCAGTGCTATCAGTGATTGCATAAACCCTTGCAGTAACAGTGCCAGTACCCCCCAACTAGTTTTGGCCCTACCAGACAATTCCTTGACAAATGTCCTAATTTCCCACAATTAAAACAAGTAATACAAGGTCCACAATCGGCTGTGTTACATTTAGGACATTTAGGGCGATTAGAGGTGGTGTCATTAGTTTGAGGTTTCTTTTCAGGATTATTAACTGGAAGACGGCTATCTCCTTTATTATTTTGGCCAGAGTTTCTCCCTCAAAAATTGTTACCATTATTACACTGCCACTGGCATTTTTGGTAGTTATTATTTTGACGCAGCTCTCGGGCTTCAGCTTGCTCAGCTTCCGATGCCCTTTTAGCGAGTTTGGCAAAAGCCATCCCTTGAGTTCCAACTATTCTTACATCCCTATAGAGGTCTGGTTTAAGTCCTTTAAGGAAGCGCTCCACTTTATGCTCATCCTCTTTAACAATATGGGGTGCAGAACGAGATAATTCCTCAAATTTGCTTATATATTCTCCCACTGACATTAGCCCTTGGCATAACTGAAGAAATTCATGTACTTCTTGGTGTTAGGCAGCTGTGGTAAAGTACTTATTCAGAAATATCTGTTTAAACCTATCCC
>CAVNYN010287208.1:7210-28678 GCA_963692815.1 Nyctanthes arbor-tristis
GCTCTCTCTCTCTCTCTCTCTCTCTCTCTCTCTCTCTCTCTCTCTCTCTCTCTCCCCCCCTCCCCTCCAGACTCTTCCTTTCTTTTTTAACAAAACCTAAATCGATATTCAACTTATGATACAAACAAGATTATTCAACCAATCATTTACAAGGTATGCCAAATAAAAAGGATAACTGAAGTACTAACATAAATAAATAAATAAATAAACAAGAAAATTGAAGACATTCATGGGGACAATAATCACAACGCTCTAAATTAAGAAAATGCATTGTCCCCCCCCCCCCAACTTTTAGCCATTTTTTCTAGCTCTTTTGATAACCAACCCTCCCCCCGGGCCCCCCAACAAACACACACACACGCACACAAAAAAAAAAAAAAGGAAGTCGGAAAAGGAAAATAACTTTCAATTTTCTAGAAAATAAAAACTCAAGGGGATTGGGAAATTTTTTTCCATGAAAAATATGTCAGATTATGTTTAAAAGAGTCGTATAGTGGAATTTCATCTTCAATATCGATCATTTGCGCACCCAACACAAAGATGTAATTGGTTCCATGAATGTCACATTTTTACTTAGAAAAATAGATCAAAAGAGCTCAATTATATGTATACAGCCTTGCGGACTTGTACCCTACCAATAAAATATCCGTTTTTTGAGAATTTATTCCAAGAGGTTCTATAGTCCTTATACAATCACTTGATCGTTGATAGGTTTGTCAGAAAACAAGTCCACACTACACGTATTAATCTTATTTTCTAATTGCATACGTCGTCTTTTCTGTTTATAGTTATATATATAGTTATTTTGTTTAGTGCAGCATGCAAATGCAGGGAGAAGAAATTTTTGTATGTTTTTCGAGTATCAAAGAATACATGAGTCTTTTTATGGACTCACATTGAAATTTCAGAATAAAAATCATCACACAGAGTGCAATACCAAATACAATTTGAGCTATTCTAGTTAGTTTTCAAAAATATTCTCGACCCCAACATTTAACCGCATGAAGTATGAGAAATTTCCACTCCACTCCTAAGTGCTAACAATATAAAAACCATAGTCTTATAATCATTTATATACAGAAAGAGGCATCAAATGAAATGCATTAGAAAAACTATCTGGTGCTTATTTCTCTCATCCTACTAACATTTTCATCTTTATCCTCAAATAATGCCCCCATTTCCTCCAAACTCTTCCCTTTGGTCTCAGGCAAGAAAAAGAAAATTGTAGCCAAAACCATAATCCCAGCAAGAACCAAAAACATTCTCCCAAAACTGATCTTTCTTGAAATACTAAGAAATGTCATTGACACCACCCCACTAACCAGTCTGTTCACTGAGACTGCCAAACTTGTGCCTTGTGCTCTTAATCTTGTTGGGAATATCTCTGATGAATACACCCATGTTATGGGGGCCAACCCAATGGAGAAGAATGATACATCAGCACAGACTGCCACTATACACAGTGCAATTGCCCATGTGGACTTGTGGGTTTCAAGGAATTTTGATCCTAGTCCAAGTGCTCCAAGTGAAATGGCGCTCTTCCGATCTTGAGCCTAGTAAGAGTAATGGTCTCCTCCCAAAATGATCCAAGAAAAGTGCTGATATGAGAACAAAAGATGTCTTTGCTATTCCCATTATTATCGTCACCCCTACTAGCCCTTTCCGGCTTTGGATTCCAGCAGCCTTGAACACCTCCGGGGTGTAGTACACGACCGCCTCATTCCCCGAGGCTTGCATGAAGAAGTTTATCCCAATTGCGGCGAGCAGAATCCTTCGCAATGGTCTGGAAGGCATGAGAAGTTCCTTCCAAACTCCTTGTCCGTGCCAACTACTTGTAGTTGAATTTGCACGGCTCGATCCTGGGCTCCAATTTGGGTCGGGATCGAGCATTGATGAAGCTTTTGTTATCTCTTGGAGTCTCGATTCCGCCTCTTCTTCGGTCTCTGAGGTTTTTCTCAACACCCTTTTGGCTTCAGATATTTTGCCTTTCATCACAAGCCACCGGGGGGATTCTGGCATTGCTGACACGCCAATGGCAATGGCGGTGGCCGGAACTACCGCGATTCCGAGCATCAGCCGCCAGTTGAAGTGAGGCGGAAGGCTCGACAATGCATAATTGAATATATAACCCAACAGAATCCCAAAAGTGATGAATAGTTCAGGGAAAGACGAGAGAAAACCCCGGGTCATCGCCGGCGATACCTCGGAGGTGTAAACCGGAGCAATCATGAGCGAGTACCCAACACCAATGCCGGCCACCGCCCGCCCCACCATGAGAAATGGTACGACGGCGCCAGACCCATTAGAAGTGCACCGATAAAGAACGTCATCGCCGCCAAGATTATGGTGTCTCGGCGCCCAATCCAATCGGAAGTCTTCCCGGAAGCCAATGATCCAATCAAGGAGAAAACATTCAACGAACCCACCAAAATCTCCTCCTCAACCGACAAGATCTTGAACACGTCTTTAATGTACAGAATCGCCCCGCTCATAACCCCAATATCTGGAAAATCAAATGCACACAAATCTCAATCCTAGAAACCCAAAACTATTCCGAAGAAACATAGTGAAAAAGATAAAAAGAAATTGAAGTTACCATAGCCTAAAAGAATGGAATTGGTGGAAGCCAGAATGGCACAAGCCAATGCATACTTGTTGAGACAAGGGCGGGGAGAAACGCTGGGGCATTGGGATTCAACGGCAGAAGGCTCCATTCCGCACGGAATTCTGAAGCAAATTAAATAGAAAGAGTGTGAAATGCAGTAGGGGTTTCAGGATTTGAGGAAAATTTATGTAACTGATAATTAGAAGAAGACGGAAGTCACAATTCGCACCAATAGTGTCGATAGCCACGTTCTTTTTGCAGATTAGGCTCCATTTTCATTTCATAGATAGAATGTGATTCAATCTCCTTCCAGCACGCCGGGACGGCGTCATCAGTTACGGGCACGTAGGAATTGAGAGTTCAAACCTTTCAACTACACATTTATCTATTAAACAATCTTTACACATAAATTTATAATTTTCCTTTACTTTTTAACTATACACTAGTTTTATAGTCGTGCTTTGCATGAAATATAATCATCAGCAGAAAAAATATATGGTAATTTTAAAAACTAAATAATCACAATTTTATTGCGTACTACTTACTTGTATACATATATATATATATATATATTTTTTGAAAGGGTAATATCATTCAATTCATTTCTAAATGTACATATTACTCGTATACATATTTTACTGATATACATAAACAGAATCGAATTAAAACGTATAATAATTTCACTTGGCATCAAGTTAATTAAATTTTCTTTTTAAATTGTCATTCATAACAATATTCTTAAGTAATGAGAATGAGATTGAAGAATTTTTTAACACAAAATTAATTTCATGTAGAGTATGAAAACTAAGAATGTATACAGAAAAGAGAGCATACGGAATTTATATAACTCCAGAATTGTCCTACACCCACATTCTGTCAGTTGATGTATATTAGGGTGTAGATGATCAAAATGAATTTTTTTCCATATTCATTTTCCACCACATATTCTTGGAAAAATTATTTTTCGCATTTTCTGATATATTCTTTAAAGAAATTACTATTTCATTAATTTATTCTAAAAAAATTCAAAGTATATGCCTTCCTATTATAAAAGACCAAAGAAAGTAACATTACAACAAAGGATAAATTCTATATAATTTACCCATAATATTAAACTTTTAAGCACTTTCTGCTCTAAAAAGAATTAAAAAAAAATTTTATTTTTGTTATAAATCATTATCATCATCATTATCAAATATTTTTTTTTGTGAAACTATTTTTAAATTTTTGTTCTAAAAGAATTTCTTATTTTTGTTCTGAATCATCATCACCATTAAGTATTATTACTATTGTTTTCCCCCAATTTAAACTTTTACCAATATACATTTTTTCAAAAAAAGCAAATTAAGTAATAATGTACTAAACATATAGCCATAGGCTTTATGGCTTGTGGTTTATAATATTGAATTAAAGTAAAAATTTTGATACTGATTTAATTTAATTTTATTATTATACCATCAACCTCATAAGTAGGCACTTAATCAAAATGAGAAGGAAAACCTAACAACCAAACACTTGCATTTTGTCTATCAACTGTTAGAATTTTAAAGAAATATTAAATATTTGAAAATATCCTAAAAACTAATAGAATAAAATAGGAAATAATAATGGATAACAAATAGCATATTATATATAAAATAAAAATACATATAAAATTTAACTTTTTATTATAAAATAAAATAATAGAAAAATACATTTAATGGATAACACTAATGGATTATTATTATTATTATTATTATTATTATTATTATTATTATTATTATATTATTATTAATAAAATAAAATAAAATAAGCGTATAAAAGTAAGATAATTGTTTTGACAGAAAAACCTGCATATAATGACTATCCTATTTTAATATATATATATATATATAAAGATAAGATAAGATTCTTAAAAAAAAATCACCTTTTTACAAAATCAACTTTCAAAAATCTAAATCAAACACAATCTAAGAGTCATTACTTAATTTTTAGTTGGTTCGTTTAAAAGATAGGACTAATAAATAATGCTACAAGTGGTTCAAATTATGTTTCAGTGATTAAGATGTATTTATTATGTGGTGGAGATCTTGGGTTCAAACTACACATGTCACTCTTTGACTTTTCCTCCCCTCCCCTATATTCCTCCTGTATCCAAATAAATAACGCTACAAGATGCGATCCATAAAATTTTTAGTTAACAAAGTGTGAAATTGTCAACGGACACTTTTTTTTTTTTTTTTTTGAGGGGGTGGGGGTGTGGCCACGTTATTTTTTCTCACTTTTACATTAAAACTTTTTTATTCCCATTTTACGTTCTTTTACAATAAAACACACTTTTCAAAACATTACATATAACTACTTTAAAATTAAATAAAAGGATGCCTTATGAACTTTGTTGGGCTCTCTATGTGTCAACTATTAAAAAATTCTAAAGATGGCTCATCTCTCCTTTATAGAGTAGTAAAGTGCTATATGACCCCCTGTTCTTAAAAAATCAGGGTGTGATCGTAAATTTATCTTTTTAATTAATATTATTAACTAATGAACTTTTCTTACCTCAGCAAAAAAAAGAATAATACCATATTTGCGTGGAAGAAATAGTATTTTAATTTTACAATAGCAAAAATTAATATTGTATTTCCATTTGTTACTTCTATCTCTTCACTACTCACTAGGGTGGAAGGAGTTATCTTGTGTCCTGTTGGCCTGACATTTGACACAGTGGGATTACAACCGTCTTGTTCAATTAGACCTCTGACTATTGGATAACATTATAAGTTTATATGTTGCATAAATAGTTATATACATTATAAATATGTTTGACTTAGATTTTGTGAAAAAAAATGTTTTTTTAAGACTGCGGTGTTTAAAAATTTACGAATTAGTGTGTAAAATCTATAAATATATATATATAACAAAATTAGTCTGCAATACCCTTGTAACTCATTTTGTCCGCCAAAACTGTCTAAGTGAAGGTAATTGTAAACTTTTGCTTACATGTTAGCTAAATTCTGCAGTAAACTGCATTTTATGTCTTACCTTATTAGATATTTTGATGGATTTATCCATATTCAAAGTTTTTTTTTATTTTAATTCAAATTTCTAATGTATGTATGTCTATTTATATGTATATATTATGAAGTATTTTGTAATTTAAATTAGACTATTTCCTTTTAAACTGATGTGTTAATTAAATTAATTTTTTTATATGCTTTTAAAATGAGCCGAGGTTACTTTTTTTGTATATAAAAATATTATTTAACTAACATTTGATAGTTTACAAAGTTCCCATTACGGTACAGTAACAAAGAAAAAATAAAATATTTGATTTCTCAAAGTTTAGGAATGTCAATGGTTGGGCCAGGTCGGGTATCTCGCTACCCACTCATCAAAAATTATTTGGTAATATCCCTGTACCCACACGGGGCAAGGCGGGGCAGATAATTACCAATTTATTGGCCCTTTCGTATCTATATATTTTTATTTTCATTTTCATTAATAAATAGTATTATTATAAATATAAGTGGTATTCCAAAAATAGAATTATGACTGCGATCGAAATTACTATCATTATCTTTTTACTTTTCAAACCATTGGAATTTTTCGTAAATATTTTTATTTTTGACAATAAACGATTGAACGCTGGGTAATAATAACCTTTCTCGACTCATTCTCAAGTAAGGTCAATTTGTTTATTCAATCCCTGACCTAATTATTCGTTTAATCAGGTATTTTACGTCTTAAGAGGGTCAAGTAACCACGGATATTGGTTTTGACAGATTTTTTTATCA
The DNA here is from genome assembly GCA_963692815.1 of Nyctanthes arbor-tristis. Lineage (NCBI taxonomy): Eukaryota > Viridiplantae > Streptophyta > Magnoliopsida > Lamiales > Oleaceae > Nyctanthes > Nyctanthes arbor-tristis. The sequence goes on from CAVNYN010287208.1 coordinate 13,589, forward strand.
TCACTAATGAATTTATTAATAACATTCTATATCGAGTAAAATATAATAAATTTTAGTTAATAATAAGATAATCGAAATATTACAGTTCAATGTAGCTAATCGTATATTACTTAATATTCCGTACTACTGTTCTGATATAATTTGATTTCGTAACTTCTTGTGCCACGCATAGGTGAAAATCTAGTTATTTTAACAGATAAATGTACGGCTGATAATGAGTATGACGGAGAATTGATGTAAAAAAAAAAAAATCCTAATTAAATTAGCATGAAAAATCACTCACACACACACACACACACACAATATATATTACCTTCTCCATCTACAAAGATAGTACAATAGTTATTTTCACGTAAATTAAAAAATGATGGTTAGGGATGGCAACATGTCAGGTTCAGGGCAGATGGAGTCCGCCATAGCCCCGACCCAGAAACATTTTTCTTGCCCTGCTCTGCTAAGATTCGGGGCGGATCGAGCAAGAGTTTTAACTTGTTTACTGAATCATTTAAATTTTTTTAATATTTTATTTTTTGTTTCCTACTTTTTTTAAACTTTTTTAATTTAAACTTTGCAGCCAATTTAGGTTTACCCTGACCCGACCCAACCCAGCCCAGCCCAGCCCAGCCCGTGACCCGATTTGCCCCCTCCCCGACATGCCAGCTCACTGGGCGAAAAGTTTTGCCACCTTTGAATTGGGACTCACGAATTTTCTGTCAGGTCGATTTAAATTGTCATTCCTAATGATGGTCAATATAATTAAAGAATTAAATTTTACTGATGTTTTTCATATATATCTTATTGCCTCATTAATTGTTTCAAAATATTCAATACATAGGTAGTTAATGTAGAGTAATAGTAAACATATTTTTAATTAGGGACATATATGAAAATGAAAAATTAAAGATAGGTTGAATAGGGTACCTGGGCGTCAAGTTTCATTATCCGCTTTGCCCGTTTAAGTTAATATCTACTTTCTCTGTTCTGCAGTTTTGTTTGTTCCAAGCTTTGTTTTCTACGGCTTTTTTCTTTTTCTTTTCTTTTTTAAGTTGAGAATTTAAATAGTTACTTATATAAAAACAACAAATCGCAAACTTTTGTACTAAAAAATATTGAGAACAATAGTTACCAGCAAGGAATAATTAGAGAAATCATGTATTTATATTAGTCACTTTTAAAACTCATGAACCAGCTTCTCACTGTTGAAAACTCAGGTGTGAAACCTTCCCCTCCCTCAGAACTTGTTCATTCTTCTCCCATCTCTCTCTCCCACCCACCCTCCCTCTCCCAACCAACTCCCATCTGCATCTCATATGGGAAAACAACCACCATTGATCGCCTTCTGAGCTAACACCATCGTCAACGACTCCTCGCTTGCCATCTCTTCAATCCCCCACAATCTATTATAAACACATCAATCGATCCCTTTCACCTCACCTTTGATCTCTCATTCGTGCTCGTAGGAGTTTTCACCATGTTTCCCCGCCATTGAAGTCTAAAGATGAATCTCCACCGTCAACGAATTTTCAGAATTTTTCATTGTGTCAAAAATTCAAAAATTTCCCTCAATATTCTTATTATTATCTTTGATTTAATTAGAAATTAAATAATTGTCAATTTTAGATTGAAATTATTTATTGATGAAATCAATTTATTTTTTAATGTTTTGATTTGAGGTTTTCTGGTAGTGTTGATTTTGGTGATTGTGGTGGGTGGTTATGGTGATCGTTGTATTTTTGGCTGGAACTGTGGTGGTTATGACGTTTTATGATGGTGGTTCCTGCAAGTTATAGTATTTTTGGCTAATTGTAGTGGTGTTATTGTGACCGGCAATGGTGTTAATGGGTGCTTGGTGGTGTAATGGTTGTTGTGATGTTTTGTTGTAATTATTCCAGCGAGTTGTATTGTTTTGACCCGTTGTTTTGGCGTGTTATGTTTATTGTGACTCAATATTTTATCAAATTGTAGTTGTTGTAACTCAGTATTTTAACAAATTGTGTTTGATATGACTCAACATTTTAGCGAGTTGATTTGACGTGACTCAATGTTTTGATGAATTGTTGTATTATAATATTATGATATCACAATATAAAACACCCGATTTTTTCAAAAAAAATAAAATAAAAAATTTAATGTACATTAATTTTAAAAACTGTATAAAAAAAAATATTAATATTTTTTAAGTTAGTCCTACCAGCAAATTTGAATCTTGTAGAAGATGATAGCATGAAATTCATCATTTATTTGGCCTAAACGGTTGACCAAAACAGTGACAACTGACAAAAGAAACAAATTTACTTCAACATCCCTAATAATGTTCACTGCCTCGTGTTGGTAAAATAATGTGCTAAGATAATAACGTAATTTTAAACTCCTTTTGTAACATTGTCTTTTCATGCATCCAAGTAGCCTAAGTGCATGTCTAATTGAGTCAACATCAAGGATACCAGCGTGAGGGACTGCTCTTTACGTCACTGAATATAGAGAGATCCTATTGCAACACAGGTATTTCAGGACCATAAATGAATGAACAAGTTTGAAAGTACAGGGGCTAATTTAAACATCATAAATCGTTTACTGACCAATTACAAATAGTTGAATCTTCAAGGACTAACTTGAACACCAAAAATTTTGGGCAACCATTTTAAACTTTCAGATAACGAGACCAAATTGTAACAAGACAGTTATGTGTTCTCCCACTTTTCTACCATTCTGCATTTTTGTAGTCAAGTGACAGGATCAACACCAAAATCAATTTCAACAAGATCGGAAGAGCAAAAATGTTAAAAATGTTAAAAAATAGCAAACAAGCTTAGAGAAAAAGAAAGGCACAAAGATAAGCATGGTTGACCATAACATGTTCACATCACCTCACATAACATCTAGGTCTGAAAACAATAAAAAAGTAAAAGTAATTAACCCATATACCTTAAGTCACCTATATGCCAATGGGTAGGGCAATGCTCCATTTGGTTGCAAAACTCTAGAGACCAAAAATACCAAGTGTCCTTCCTAAAAGAAATCACTCCAACAGACAATCATCATAACAGATAAAGTACTCCAAGTTGCATGCAGAACCACCAACCGCCAAATCTAACTAAACATGTTAAGTTTCAATCCAGAGAATAGATATCAAATAGATCTCTAAATGAACTCCTAGGTAATGGACCTAAATAGATGTCTGATGTGCAATGAAAAATACAAGATGCAAGGTTAATCCTTTATCTTAAATAAAACAGCCACAACTACAAAAGTTGACAAAAGTCAGAAGTACTTGTTAAAACACATGGCAGAACCATATTAGTAAAAACTTAGCTGTCTTTCATAAGGATTCTAGCGTCTTCAATTTCATTCCCCCCCCCCCCCCGTGTTCTCCCTAAACCGCAGCCGCACAGAAGCTCCTAGCCCTATCAAGTGACCCTTTTTTGTTCCCCCTGAGCTGCCAAGCTAAACCAACCGCAAAATAATTGTCCTCCAGAGGGTAAAGAACTAACAAGTTCTACAGATAAGACTATTGGCAGAGCTTCATTATCTTAAGGATTACAAGGCATGTCAACTGTTCAAATATCCAAGTGCATAGTTTGAGACTAGCCTTAATTCTATCCCTCAAAATCCACAAGGTACATATTACAACAGTGTGGCCTCACCAAAAATTTGCTGGAAAGTGCTTCACGGGTAGATATAGATCCCTCAGCCTGGAAGCCACATCACTTTCTTTAGCATGGACCAGAATTATTGCCTAGTTCTTGTGATTTTAAATGATTTAACTACAAAAATGGAGAGGTCTTCGGCATTTAACAATCTTCACAAACCATCTTTCTGCGACATCTAGTCTTCAGTGATAATTACTTTTGGTTGACTTCAGCATTCTACGCTTCCATTGCAGGCCTTAGCCATGCCAGGATACCACAAATCATCAGGATTGAGAGGCAGGGAATTAGGATCGAGTTCAAAAGAATTTTCTGGAACACCGTCTTTTTCTCTGCCAGTCATTTTAAAACAAGGAATTTGGTGCGAGAATCTAAATAGTTCATTGTGTCGTACCAGAAATGGATTGATGTCGCTCTGGCTTATCTGTTGAAATAGGCTCACAAACCCTCTAACTTTATCCAGGTAAGCAACCTCTATACCTGCACTTTCAACAAAGTCCGAAATAACCTCCACAATTTCGTACTTGAAATGCTTAGGATTCTCTTCATCGCAACTCCAGTTTATATCCCAGTCCTTGTACACAGCCCAAACCTCCCCTTTCCTAGGATATATGACTGAAGAACATCTCTTCTTACCCTTCTCATAAAGTACTTGCTGACAGAACATAAGACGATCGGAAGTGTATAGAGTCTCCCCACGTTTAAATCTACCACAACCCACAGGCAATTCCTTGTTAGCCCATTTCTTCTCAGCTTCACCTTCTGGATCAGCTTCTAACCAAGTGATTTGCAGTTCAAACCCCGGACTCTTAACCTTCCTGACCAGTGCATAAAATCTAGGCATGCCATCTAGTGAATCAAAACAAGCCCAGACTTGATCAACAGCAAAACAGCTTTCCTCTCTGCTCTTGTCGAAATCATTAAATTCTGGTTCTGGAACATCATAGATATTTTCATCTGAATCTGATTCAGAATCCTCTATTTCTCCCATTCTTGCATTATCTACACCAGAGGCAGAGCTATTTGCATTACCAGAGTTCAAACCGTCAGTATCTAGAGGATCCCTTTGCTCTTCTTTACTATCATTCTGGGGTCTCTTAGGAGGGATATTGGTGTCATCACATTCATTGTCATTATCGTCATCAACTTCATTGTATGAGATATTCTGCCTTCGCCGAGTTGATCGACGTACAAAGTGGGAAGTATTATGTTCAGAATCTCCCATGTTAGCAGAACTTCCGAGATTTTCCTCACATGTCACATCCTCTGTTTCTATACTACTTGATGTATCAAAACTCCCATTAGATTCAGATGCCCTCTTCCTGCCCCTTGTCCTGTTTTTGTTTTTCAGATCTCCTGATCCTCTAGTTGTTGCATCGCCATTGGGCACTCTACCCCCTGTCTTTCTGCCCCTAGTATAATCAACATTACAGGTCTCCTTTTCTTTCACTTTCACATCTCCACTGACCTTGAAATTGCCTTCTGTCTGCACATCTGATTTTGATCTAACTGTATTACTTCTAATACTCCCCATAAATCCTGCATCAGGAGCTGGAAATCTGATATTATATTGCACACCATTTTTAGCGACACTTGGATTTGAGACCCCAACATTTGAAAACACGTGTCGAACACTGGGTTGAATGCATTTGGGTCCTACGGGAACACCTTGAACGCCTGTATCATAAGCAACAAAAACTTTAGATCGGAAGAGCAGCGCATAGATCTGTTCACATATTCTCTGGGGCAGGACAACTTTTTAGTGCAAAATGGGCAACTTGAACAAAACGTTTCCTGTCCAACAGTTGAATTCAACCCTGATGCTGGATTTTGATTAGGACCACCAAAAGCATTTGGAAAATGGTTTTCAGATCCATATGATCTCTTGAACAAAGGATTTGGGTTCACAGAATGTGGCGGTTGATTAGATGGAGCTGATCTAACTGAAAATCTAGTTTTACTGTCATATAAACGCCTTTTTGAAGGGTCTGTAAGTACTAAATTTGCTTCCCCAATGAGCTTAAAAGCAGCTTCTGCACCAGGAAATCGGTTCTTATCAGGATGAAGAACAAGTGCAAGTCGTCGATATTGTTTCTTGATGGTCAATTCATCAGCCAACCTTTCAACTCCCAGAATTCCATACCAGTCCTTATCAGATCCTCCTGAACTCCCATTTTTTGCTGCACAGTGAACATCACATATCGCCAGAATTTGTGCTATATTCTCAAGCTCTGGGTGAAAATTTCGTGCTTTCAAAGCAATCTTTCTTGCCCCTTCAAAGTCATTGCTCTCCATCTTCTTCTCTGCAATCCCTTTGGCTCGCACAGCCTCTTCTTTATTGCACTCCATCCCCGTGTGATGTAGTGATGGAAACTTTTATTAGTCAAATTCCTTAACAGTATAATCAAAAGCAGTGCAAATTCTCTTCCTGCTCTTCACCCCAAGCCAACCACGCATCCAGACAGTTAACCACTACACGCAAATGCAAAATATTTTCATTGGAATCACCTTTCAACTTCAATCTTTACCAATGCTACTTTTCTGTCTTAAAAGGAAAGAAAAATAAAACAACCATGACTAAGCAATAAACAGCAAGCAAGGGAGCATTCTTAGGCTTCATTAAAAAATAATAAAAGAAAATCAAGATATAAACTAATTAAAAGGTTCACATAAATAGTTATTACGACACTGAAGCATCAAAATCTGTTATGCACAATGTTTAGTTGGATATTTACTTGCATATCAAGAAAACTATCAGGCAGCTCAACAGCATAAATGTTATGATCACAAAACCAAAAAGGTACCAAGTTAACCCAAGGCACAGAAGCCTTACAGAGAACAAATAAGAAGTCCAGGCAACAGTATATACATGTCTTTACAATTACAATATTAGAAAACCAAAGCAATTGACTCGTGTTCATTCCGAAACTCAGAATTCTAGCAGCTTGCACTTTATGAAGGTAAGATATATCATTACAGTAGATGCAAAAAACTGAATTTTTATTTTTATTTTTATTTTTTATTTTTATTGTGCTGGTGGTGGTTTTTTTTGGGAGGGGGGTGGGGTGTGTGTTAATTTGGTATGGACTTCCACAGTTTTTGTGTCACTAACGCAGACACTACCTTGTTTTTATCCAAATAAAATTTACAGTCTATCACAAAGGTTTCCCACTTAATTGACCATGGAACTGCTCCCCTTTATTCCCATCTTACACCAAAGATGGGGCAATTTTATCCCATGTAGCATTGCCACATGGGAATGGGAGCAGCATAACCTTCCCCCTTTGGAGCTGTCTGTAGTTAAACCAGCAATGTGCTAAAAGTGAACCAAAGAACTAAAAAGCAACACATGAAAAGAAAAAAGGCCTGCTGGCTCAGAGATACAGTGGAGCAGCAGTGTAAAACACCAAGCAAAAAAGAGTGTGATCAGTAAAGTAGTTCAGAAGAAGACCCTGGTCACAGAATCCAAAATCTTGATCACTCTACTAAACAATGATTTCAAGCATATGTCCAAATAGTGAAAATTTTAAAAAGAAACAGTAAAAAGAATATTCACGTTACTAGGTTCATTCTGCTCAACTTCCACATATGCTGGCTTATATTTCATGAAACCAAATGTTTTTCATTTTCCACTGTTTTTCTCTTTTTTTTTTTTTCTTTTTTTCATAATTGGTCCCAGTTTTGCTCTTTCAATATTATATGCATTCTGGTTAGACTCCAGAATCACTGGAAGCTGCACAACTACAGAAGTCTATTGGCCCGCCATGTTATGGCTTGTGCCTAGCCAATTTCACAGGTTTTTCTAATATCTAAAGAGTTTTATTCACAAATAATTCATGTTATGGCGTGGTCTAGTGAATTTTACCATTGTTATTTGTCTGACAGCATATTCTGGAGACTTTGAACCAACAGCAGAATTTTACCATTTTTATCATCCTCCAAAGAAAAATATTTTAGTGGTTTCATCCAGTTTGCATCAACAAGATCCTTATTCCATACAGCAACATTTTGGTACTAAAAATTGACGGCAGAAGAAACACAAATAGGTAAGGAAAACATCGTATGCAAGTAATTCCTCATATTAATACATCAATTTCTATCTTAATCTAATATATACTAGTAAATTACACTTTATCCACTCCCATTGCATTGAGTTTCAATAGTCATCAGTCATTGCCTTCCACCAATAAATTACACTGCCATTACTATTAACAGGATATGCACATTGTCAGTTCATGGCAAGTGAAAATGGCAAATTAAACTGTGCATGGACACTTTATGACAATTTATTTTGCTAAGCGTTAAGTGTTTATTAATAATAAACCATCAGATCTGAATTAGTCAAGCATGTTTGCACATTTAATCCAGTATAAGTCCAAAACTCCTAGACTCGGGACTGAACACAGAACAGGCTCTAAAAGATGCATTCATGGGACGTACATTGTGTTAGTCTATTGGCAAAAAAAAAAAAAAATCTAAACGAAAATTAATATGCTTAACCACACAAGCCAATTATTAGAAGAAAATATTTTCTATATTACCTAACTCTGGGTAGAACAACTTGCATTCATAGAATGTGTTCAACCACACACCCTATTCTGATTCTAATCCCCTTTAATTCCAAATCCCTTTTCTTTTCCTTTCTTCCCCCCTTTTTCACTTCTTTGGACATTGCACTCCCCTATAGATGAGAACCATCAATAATTTTACACTCAAAGGCACAGGGATTTCTAATTCTGCATTTTATTTGTAGCAATCATTTAAAGAGAAAAAAAAAGCGAAAAAGAAAAAAATCTTCAATGAATTAAAAATAATAATAATAATAATAATTAATCATGATGTAAAGATTAAGGAGATCTTGAGTACAGTGCAACATGTTACATATGGGGATTGGGGAGCTCATCGATTAAACTCATATGAAGGTGCAAAATGGTTTAATTTAGTCAATGAAACTCATAATACTAACTAATAAATAAATGAACTTGGACCATATTGCAATATGAACGTACCTGATGGATATACAATCTCAATTTCTATCAATGCAAAGATGCTTCATGCTAGTCTTTTCTCCACCTATACAAGAAAAGTAAAAATATATCAGTGTAGTATTTAATAGTAAGGGCAAAGAGGGGAAATAAAATAAATAATGGCAGACATTAATCTTGATATAGCATCATATCCCTAGTAACTTATCATAATAACTGATAGAAGCATCCCAGAAAAGTCAGGAAAGATTGAATTTATAAAATTCAACAGTTATCCTGGTGATATAGCAACAAGCATCAAGTTAACCTCTACTGAAACTTGAAAATGCTAGACATTTTAAGAATGTTCTCAATCTACTGATAAGTGTCTTATTGAGACGGTAATGAATATTATGGCATTTATCACTCCAAATGTTCTTGTACAGTGGACAACACAATGTTAAGATACAAATCTAAAAGTAAAATTTAAGAACATGGGTATGGATGAGTATTTTCAAACAGAATCCATATGTAAACTACAATAATCTATGTTGCTCGGACTCGGGTACGGGTGTCCGATTCAGATACGAGTCCGAGTGTCGGATCCTTTATTTCCAAAAATTTAGGATACAGGGACACGGCTAAAAAGGATCCGAATTTTGGACATGGGTGCAGGGACATGTCATTCTAAAATGTAACAATATATAATATATTACCCTTTCAAAAAACATATATATATATATATATATATAAAATTTTAAATTCTGCATATAATTATGGGCAAGGACAGGAGCCCAGATGAGAGGGAGATGCATATATATACAATATATAATATAATACTAATTAAAAAAAAAGAAAAATAATAATATAAGTATAGAATATAAATTCCAACCCACCAATCAAACGGTCAAAAAAAGAAACAAGAGAAACAGAAAAAAAAGAACGCTGCTTCACTTCACCCCCAACACCAAACCACTTCCATAACTTCCGGCGACCATAACTTCCGGAGACTCGTTGTCTTCGAAGGTGAAGATCTTCAAGCCGAAAAGTTCCAGCAGCCCCAATCTGAAAAAATCAGAAGAAATAATTCCGGCAGCCATCCTTCAGATCCGGTAACTGGTTGACTTCCCCTTTTCTCTAAGTCCTAAGGTTTGCCATCATGGTCGTCTCCTGCTGTGTCCGGTTTGAATTTCAGGGATCCGGTACAGATCCCACACCTGCATCCGTGTCGTGTCGACACGGGTGCGCCGGCCTTCTAGCCGTGTCCGAGCAACAGAGACAATAATACAGCTTCTTTAAAATGAACTACAAGGCCATTTAAGGATATGTAAATATGTCAAGGGTTCTCTTTGCTCTTTGGAAGCTATTTTCAATTTTGTTTTTCAGAAACAGAAAAAATTATCTACTTCTATAATTTTTAAATGCGTTCAAAAGACAGAAAAATTTTGTAAAAAATACTGAAAATGAGAAAATGTTATTTCAAGTGTTTTTAGTGCAAGAAATGGAAAAAAATCAATTTTTCTCTTATGTTGCACTCATAACACAAAACTAAAAATAAATTCAAAACCAAAAACTGAAAAATGAAACACAAAGAAAACATGACCTAACCTTTATGTGAAAATCTTCCTACGTTGCATCATTATATTAGCCCAGTCACTGTTACTCGTTCCTTCTACTTGTAGCACAAAGGTCTGATAGTGTATTCAAAGAATACATAAATGGGGAAAAGAAACAGAAGATATCTAATCTTCCAAGAAAATTTTGTTTGGGGGGTGGGGGTGGGAGGGAGAGTTTACAAAGGTTAGTAAAGGAAGATAGCCTTAACAGTTTATATTTTTTCAGAGTGTTTGATTTAGATTTTAATACCTGAATTTGTTGGGGGGAAAAAGTGATATTTTGAAAGAATGTGTGGTTGAAAAGTAAGGAAAAGTTACAAATCCATGTGCAAGATTATTTTAATAAATAAATGGGTGGTTGAAAATGAGTTTGAGAGAATTGATTTTGGAATATCCAAATCAAACAGGGCCTTAATGAGCGGAAAGCAAATTGAAGTTAACACCACAAATGCATAACTTCATGAAATTGTAGAAACACCTGTCATCTTGTGTTTATGTATATAAAAAGCTCAAACAACAAGTGAATGCAATTGAATAGTGTTTAATCAAGTTGAGAGGCAATGACACAAATTTGTGAAACTCATAAAGATGGTAAACAATGAAAAAACTATAACAAAAAAGGAAATTTATTATCATTTGATAAATGCCACTCCTTGAGAATGAGAAATTTGTCCGTGATGTACTATGTTACCCATGCCTAAACAAAAGTGTAGATGAAATGCATAATCTTACTCTGAGCATGTGTAAACAAAAGTGTAGATGCGATGTATAATCTTACCCATGCCTAAACAACATGACTAGCATGCTAATGCTAAGTAAATTAACGTCATGAATGACGTATTGATATCCAAGAATGAAAATCCATAAGTTACGTTTAAATAAGTCCACTAGACCAAATGTGATTCTAATGAGAACATAGGACGGTATTAATATCCATTCGTTACATGTGATTTTAAACTTAGAGTTGTAGCATATTTCAAGGCTACGACTTCCATAATTATATTACGAAGTTTCATTTCAAGACTCAGGGTTATCAATAAACTACGTCAAAGGGGATCACAACTTAGAGACATTGACTAACAACTTTTAGAAAAGGAAGAAATGAAAAAGTAGGATCATGTGGAATTTATGTCATTTGTGCTGTTTCATATAGGACACTGCGCATAGCACATCCAAGACTTACCAGTGGAATGTCTATAAAGTGTCTTCAAAATCAAGAATTTGATGTATATAAAATACGACACAACATAACATGTGACGTGCCACAGCTGTAGAAGCAAATGCCCATCATAGACAATAATTTGCCAAAGCTGCTGAAATGTATCAAAATAAATTTGCAACATTCTTTTATAAAATTAACAATTACCATATGGAGCAAAACACAACCTTTACACACAACATAGTGATGAGAACATGTTTTTCCACATATCACTATCAAATCAATGCCAATCAAATGGCACACTTGGATTATGTGAAAATTTATGAAAAAGTTTTATGTACTAGTAGATTTACACTACATTTTATGTTTATTGTTTGGAAATAACTTTATCTATGGTTGCTCTAGCTGCGCTGTAATTTCCACTATAATAAAATGTTTTGCATGCTTTTATACAAATACTGAACAACGACAAATAGAAAGATTTTATACGAGATGACACAAGGGTATTCTAAAAGACTTGATGACAGACTGTAGAACATGACTTTATGAACTCCATTGAATATTCTGTTTAACTCATCAAAGCACCACTCAACATTTTCCTACTTACTTTCACCGATAACAAGAAACAAATAATCATGGAAAAGAGAGTTCTATCCTCAAGGACACATAGGAGAGTAATATATATAAATCTCAAACAAAAACTGACAGAAAAATCAGAAAGGGCATTAACATAAAATGAAAACAAACGAACATAAAAACAGAAGGAAACATCCTTAATCTCAATAAAACTAAGTAACAAATGCAAACACCCCCTCCCCGACCCAAAAGTATGTACGAAAAATGTGCAATGAAAAAGCACATTTATTTAGTAAAATGAAGTTTAATTTTTCTTTATGCTTAACGTCCACATCAATTTGCGATTAAAATTCATACTTTGAAACTTTTTCCTAGACGGAGAAGGGAGAGAGTATAAATTTCTCAGTGAAATGAACTGAAATCCGCAATCAATATCATAAGCCCCTCAAACTCTAAAGTCAATCACAAATTGGATCAAAATCATCACAGAAAAATTAAAAAGAAATTAGATAGGGACGTAACCTGGAAGGGATAAGTGCTTGACCCCCGATTGAAACAGTCAACCCTTCAAAAATGTTTTAAGAATTTCAACACAATTGTTCTGGATATATACATAAAAACACACTAAAAAAGGAAAATGCATATACATGACCATATATACACACACCTTGAAACTGCTTAGATCCTTAGAGACAGAAGGGACGCTCAATGATCAGTATATAGAAATCCAAAAGGACAACTGCCTTTTTGAAATCGTTTTGAAAAGTGAGTTTCTGAAATTTTGGGCACAGCGAGGGAAGGAAATGGCGGGAAGCGAAAAGCGAAAATTTTGGGGGAGCGATTTGAGAACAGGAATGGAGATGGAGGGGTTTTTTTTTACTTTCCTGTGATTTGCAATGAAACGCCCATAACGACCGACATCGACGTGGAACGGAAGCGTCTTCTACAATTGATGAGAGGGGTAGAAATGTCATTCAAAAAGGAAACATTTCAGCAAAGACCACCCAACCTTTGCATCTGTTTTCATTTTCATCTCTAACCTTTAAATCAATACTAATAGACCTCAATTATAATATGATTTTATTTATGGCTGCCCAATAGGGTCTAACATTTTAATAGTTAAACAATGCATTTGGATGAAACTAGGAGTGGGCAAAAAAAATAAAGTGAATCAAACTGACCTCAAAAACCAACCAAATCGACTTGGTTTGGTCAGTTCAAAAAAAAAAATCACTTTCTTGTGAACCCGTCAGTTTCAGCCAAAAATCAACCAAAGTCGTCGGTTAAACCAACGAACCAAACCGGTTTTGATTCGTCTGTTTGGAAACTGACCGAGGCCATCGACCGATTGCCCATCCCTAGATAAAACATGTTGATTTTTCAAAGGATGGGAGCTTGTTGGTCTAGCTTTAAAGACTAAGATGAAAGTGCAAATGGACCCAAAGATTGGCAACCCTTATTGTAATTTAACCTTTTATTTTGCTGGGCTTAGTCTTTTGTACGTACGGGGAAGATCGGTCGGCGGTTCGCAGGTCTGCCTATAAGTCTGGATTGATTGCCAAAAAAAAATATCTATATATATTTTAAAGTGGGATAGTCTATTTTTAGTTTTGGGCGGAAAAATTTCAGTTGCCAAATATGAAATTTTTTTAAAAAATTTTTTGCCCATCTAAACGCGTATTGACCAACTTTTGATGGCATGGAAAATTGCTAATCTCCGTTGACGAAATCGGCTCCTTCTATTATGGCGCTTCAATTTTGCTGAGCCTTGGCTGCATATTTGTTTTTGAGGTTCTTTCTTGGGTATCCGAATGGCCTTGCACTTATAGGATGAACCTTTATGTACTATATATACTATGTACATATACATGTTAAATTCCATTTTTTTGGCTTTTAATCTACAGAAGTCTTGCACTAATAGGACTGTATATACCATATACATATACATGTTAAATTCCATATTTTTGGCTTTTATTCTACAGAATTAAAGCACAGTACTATACATGTAAATTCCATATTTTTGGCTTTTTTTTTGCCCATCTGCGTATTGACCAACTTTTAATGGCATGGAAAATTGCTAACCTCGGTTGACGAAATCGGCTGCTTCCATTATGGCGCTTCGATTTTGCCGAGCTTTGGCTGCATTTTTTTGTTCTTGAGGTTCTTCCTTGGATATCCGAATAGTCTTGCACTTATAGGATGACCTTTTTATAGATATATATATATATATTATATCTATATTTTTGGCTTTTAATCTACAGAATTAAAGCACAGTGCCATACAGATTCAAAACCTTCTGTAGTAAACGGTTGCCCTGCTTCGCTTTCGATCGAAACGAAAATGTCTGCTTGGACGCTGGTGAAGGACATCACACATTCGAAAAGGCTGCTCACGTGCATGGTTCGCATCGTTCGGATCTATGTGCGAACTGCAAACCATGGGAAGGATACAAGTGGTTTGGAATTTATCTGTCACGACATGGAGGTGTAAATTTTACCTATTCTATTTCTATATCAGCATATTCATCTAATTTCGACGGGTTTTATTCTTTCTTTCTTTTCCTTTTTTTTTAACCCGATTCCTTCTATTTACTGTGAAGGGTAGCCGCATTCATGGTAGTATAAATAAGGAGTTGATCCCCAAGTTCAAAAAGTGTACGCTATTAAATATTTGAGTGTTGCTGCTAATTTTAGCAAGTTCAAGGCAACAAAACATAGATACAAGATTAGCTTTATTTCTAAGAGGATGTTTGATTCTCTTTATAAATTTGACTTATAAAGAGAAATTATAAGTTGGTGTAATGAGTGGTGGAGATTTAATTGAAATTTGAAATGTGTGGTGATTGTTGAGTAGTTGTCAAATCAATAGTCAAATCATGGTAGGTGAAATTATAAGTTGAAATTATAAAGAGGATCAAACAAGCACTAAGACTCACGTTGCTGAGAATTTTGATGCGGCGCTCTCTCGCAGAATTTTTGTTTTCAAGCCTTTCACAGAGTTGGCAGATCCGGATGCGGTGGATGAAACAGAGGTCATAGGTAAGAGTACTGTGCTTTTATTTTATTTTATTTTTTTATCCGGTTTCGGTTTGTGGATTTTTTTTTTTAGCCTTCTATTGACCAAATTTA
>CAVNYN010287208.1:28698-62196 GCA_963692815.1 Nyctanthes arbor-tristis
TATTCTTTCTTTCTTTTCCTTTTTTTTTAACCCGATTCCTTCTATTTACTGTGAAGGGTAGCCGCATTCATGGTAGTATAAATAAGGAGTTGATCCCCAAGTTCAAAAAGTGTACGCTATTAAATATTTGAGTGTTGCTGCTAATTTTAGCAAGTTCAAGGCAACAAAACATAGATACAAGATTAGCTTTATTTCTAAGACTCACGTTGCTGAGAATTTTGATGCGGCGCTCTCTCGCAGAATTTTTGTTTTCAAGCCTTTCACAGAGTTGGCAGATCCGGATGCGGTGGATGAAACAGAGGTCATAGGTAAGAGTACTGTGCTTTTATTTTATTTTATTTTTTTATCCGGTTTCGGTTTGTGGATTTTTTTTTTTAGCCTTCTATTGACCAAATTTAATTTTACCAGATGTGATAGGTGAAATCGTTGTCAAGGATACATTGAAGCCACTCATGATAAATGAACGGGAAGCAAAGTTGATGGAGTTGACAATTGAGAACCTGCAGTAAGATTTTATTATAGTTAGTTTTAGCTTTCTATACAGATTCTGTACAGTATATTTTTATTAATTGGTAAGTTGTTGACCTATTTAGCAATAATCGAGTGCAAGTTGCTTTGTGGGATAAATTTGCTGTTGAGGCTGATGAGCATTTGCCAGTGGCTCAAAATCATCCCGTTATGATTTTACAGTGTTGCAGGGCCAGAGTCTATGATGGTGGGGTGTTTTATTTTGATGTTTCAATTCTATTTCTAATCATTTGTAATTTAATTAATTTCCCTCTTTGTTTCTGCTTTAGTTAATTTTGCACCGTGTCGTTTCTTTTCTGTCTCTCTTTTTGTTTGAATAGGACGTGTTCAAGTGTCGACTACATTTGATGTTACTAAAATGTTGCTGGATGAACCCGTTGATGAGCTACGAGAGTTTCAGACTAGGTGTTATATTTTGTTTGGCCTTCTTTTTTTTAAACGTTTTCTTCTTTAATTCGTATATATGTTTATTTTCTTTTGTCTGCAATTCATATTTTTTTTCTAGGCTGTTAGTCAGTAGAGAACCAGTTATAAGTGGAATAAGTGTGTTGTGTTCAGCCGGTGCTCGTTCCATTGCCACTGATTTGGAAAGCGGCAAAAAGTCCATTGAAAACAATTGAACAACTAGCTGACCTTAAGAAGGTGACCTATGGGATTTTTATGCTTCCTTACGTTTGCCAATTCTTACTTTCTATTTACTCAGTTTTTCTGCTTTTATCTTTTAAGATGGGGACCTATGTTGTCTTTGCTGAGATGGATTCGGTGGAGACCGACTCCGGCTGGTACTACATGTCATGCCCTAAGGAAGATTGTGCAAAAAAGGGTTTTGATGCAGATGATAACGTGTATTGTGAAAAATGCGATGAGTTTTATCCCGCTGGGCTTCCTAGGTACTGTGACAATAGTTTGTCATTTTTTTTTCCTTCCCTTAATTTAGATTGTTGGACTTTCCCGTTTCTCATTTTTTCTTTTTATATTATAGCTACAAGGTCGAGGTGAATGTGATTGACAGTGTTGGCTGTGCAACTTTTCTACTGTGGGAAAGAGAGTGTTCTGAATTGCTTGAAAAAGAGTGCTGCAGACTAAGGATGAGCTCGGGGGTGTTGGGTTTGAGGCTAATGTACAAATACCTTCATTAGATTTTTTTTTTCTTTATTTTTTTTTTTTTAAATATGTTTTAGTTAGTAACAATACTAAACTATTTTCAGGAAAATGTTGAGGGTGAGTCTGAACCATTTCCTAATTCCATTATCCAAGGCTTAGCTGGAAGAGAGGCGTTGTTTAAGATTCAAATTAGTAAGGATAATCTGAGTGGGCAGAATATGGTGTATTCTGTAAGGGAATTGAGCACTGCTGCTAATTTGATTGTCAAGTATTCTAAAAAAACGACCGTGGCACCGCAAGAGAGTGATCTATTTTCTAAGATGGTGAAAGAAACTGCTTCAAAGGTTTGCCGATTTAAAAAAAGAATGGAAAGTAAAGCATTTTTATTCAGTGTTTCCTAATTTGTTTGCTACTGATTGTGAATTTGATTTGTAGGATTCATCCTCTGATGATGAGGTTTCTATGCCACTTAAGCCTGTGAGTTGTGAGTGCAGCAACGGATGAAGTGCCTGAAGGGAGTGGGGCTAAGAGGTCGTTGATTGGGGAATTGTCTTCTAACGTTGCTTGCAAAAAGGGGAAGTTGGTTTTCATTAAACAGGAGGAGGATGATTAATTTGTGTTTCTGGATATTCTACTTTTGTTATGGTTTGTGTTTGTCCGTATCATGATATTATATCACGATACTTTGTACTTTCCAAGTCATTCGTCCTTTGTTACTGCTATTTTCCAATTGTTGAATTGAGTGTTTATTGTTACGCTAGTTTTTAAGAATATTTCAGTATTATCAGAATAATACCGCTTTTTTACCTATATAATTCACTACATTACTATGTAATTTATTATATGTTACATTGTGTCATCATTCATGATATATTATTGATACATTGTGTAAGTCTTTTTTCGACCTATGTAATTTATTATATTACCATATAATTTATTACACAATATACATTACCGTGTAATTTATTACACATTATATTATGTCATCATTTATGATATATTATTGATATATTGTGTCATTCTTTTTTCGATTCTATGTAATTTACTATATTACTATGTAATTTATTACACATCACATTGTGTAATTTATTACACATTACATTACCGAGCAATTACACCATTGAATTAAGAAATTCCTGATACCATTGTCAAGCTTGGAAGCTTCTCGATTCATGCCGTAGAATCAAAGGAGGAAGAATCAGGATAGAGACGAACCTTCAAATTAGGGATTATTATATACAAATATATACATATGGGTAGTTACAAGGAAAGAAACAAAAAATAATAAAATAATAATAATAATAATAATAAAAAAATAAAAAATAGTGTTGAAGTCGACGTGGTGCAATACACTTCCCCCGATTGTTCGTATAAAATTATTTGAAGTTTTTCCTCCGATTCTGCTCTTGGTGTCGAAGTCAATGTGGTGTTTGAGGAGATTGAGAGAACGATTGTAACTGATAATAATTTGAGATAAAAGAGAATGTGTGAATTTTAATTAAGGTAAGAATCTTATTTTTATTATTTACATTAATTTTTTTTTTTGGTAATTTGTTTAATGTTTTCCTGTTTTTTTAATTTTTTTCAAAATATTATTAATATAAGTATTTTCACAATTTGTTTTCAATAATTACTACAAAGACTAAGATAGTTATAATTGAGAGTATTAATCAAATTATAATCGTCAATGGATGAGTTTCGGCTAACTACCACTACAAAGAAACCCTGTACTATTGGGTGTATAAATACGGACAATTTTATTTTGCTCACGCATGCATGTTATTATGTGTGCGTGTAACATATGACACACATTTAAGCTACAAGTATGGGGTACTTGTAGTCTAGATGTTTGACATATATACACGCATGTATAATAACATGTATGCGTATGCGTACAGATAAAATAAAATCCTTGGTATAAATACCCATTACCATTATAATTATGAAAGGAAAAAGAATCCACGCCCACCCCCACCCCCCAAAAACCCAAAACCCCATTTTTTATTTTAATTCTTTTGACATCACAAAAGCAATACATAAGAGAGAAATCGTATTCTTAATCACTGTGTAACAAGTTTATTTAGATATTATCATGCGGTTAACTAGCTAAAATTGTAATGAATAAAAACTAAATAATTCTTATTCAATTAATTAAAAACAGTACAATGGCTGCCCCCCAAAAAAAAAAAAAAAGATTAAAACAGTACAAAAATAAGCAAAAATAAAATGTGATGATCTCTTTGAACTAAAAGAAAAAATGTGAATATCTCTGGGCAGTTCAAACTCGGTGGAGAAGGAATCACCAAATAGACCGAGGATCATCAGCATTTGATCACCTACTAGGAGAATCTTGAAAATGTTTGAATGCCAGCCATCTAGCGGTATAACACTTATATGTCATACTAAATGTATGTCATTTAGCGCGCTACATCTATTATGTGACGTGACGTGTTAAGTCATAAATTGTAACGGTGCAGGTTTAGGTCGGGTTTAGGTTCCTCCTCCCCGTTTTCAGTTTAGCCCCGTCCCCCGCCCTGGTCGCGCTTGAATCGGGGCAGGTCGAGTTGATCGGGGATGGGAATAATCCCCATTAACTGCACCGGATTTTTTTTCTTTCTTTTTTTTTTTTTTTTAACTAACCTCTCTATTTTCTCTAAATATACTCCAAGTTATTTCCCTTTTTATATCACAAAGATGTTGTAGGGGATGAAATGGAACATTGAACTCAAGTCGTGGAAAACCACTTGAATAATAAATGCCATCAAAGTCTTGACCACCCCCAAGTTACTTTGTATATGACTAATGAATTTTTTTTTAAATAAATAGTTATTCAATGGAAGATGTACAAACGAGGGGCAATCTTCGCCTCCATCAATGGTAATAGCATGTCACGTGTTTATTTGTCAACCATTTTTACCGATAGCTTTACTCCGAAAATCAAACATTTAAGAATAACATGATTCTTTAACTAGCTTTTCTCATTTGTCCAAATAGCATGATTCAACATTTAAACACGCTGAACACTCCATCAAAGTAAATTTCATCCACTGAACAATTTTTCATCAACACCCTAGTCTACAGACGCGAATAGCACCAAAGCCAACAAAACTAGTTAAGAATCTCCATCCACAGACCAAATTCTTACAGGGCGATCATGCTGAGAAGTAGCTACTGAACTAACATATGCCTATTTTAGGAGTCGACAAAAGTGAACATTAGTCGACAAAAGTGAACATTAAGGCCAAACATAATTAGACATAACTGTAAACTACAAAACAAACATGTCAAAGATTTACAAAGTATGAACTTCTCCATGACTTCAGTATGCTATAAGCAAGGTTTCCCCATGTGAACCTGCCAATATGAAGAACAGAAACTGGGTTAGAAAATTGTTCAAGAGAATAACATTACTAAATAGGGGGCATGCTTGCGAGTTCAAAAGCAAGTTAGTCTAATAAGTGATTTTTTTACTTAAAAGCAAAACAAGCAAGTTCATTAACTTTAGAGAGGAGGAGGAAACAAAAGGAGCAAGCACGCATAGTCTGATGCATTAGGAAAAAGAAAGCACAGGGAATCACATTGATCAAAAACATCAGCTGCAAACTGAAGCATGGACTCCATCTCTTCAGCCATCTCCGAAACCCTCTCTGCCTCCTTGACAGCTTCAGCCGCGACAAAAGATTTGTTTTCTGCTTCTGCAATCCTGTAGGCTGCATAAACGGCTGCCTCTTCCACTGTATCCCCGAGGTACCCAATGCTCTGTGCCTGTCTTGGATGCAAGTTCTGCTTTGTAACCGGTGAAGGAGTTGGAGTAGGGGCTTTTGTGTCAGGCAAGACATCTGATCTGATTCTGAAACAATTGTGAACCTGCTTTTCAAATTTTAGAAATTAAGAGAAGTTTTTTTTTTCCTCCAAGTATTAAATTTTGGTTGCTACAACTCTTGACTTCAGATAGCAAATAGACGATATTTGCATAAAAGCTTAGGGCACGTTATCTTTATATTTCAGTTTTGAATTCATTTGTAGTCATGTCTTTCAAAAGAAAATATTAAGGAAAAGAAGAAAAGAAGGATTTCTTTTCCCTGTTTTTAGCTTTTTTCAAATTTTGACACTGAAAAACTCAAAAGGACAAAACGTCATTTTGAGTTTTCTTACCACAACATTTCCTTGTTTTCAAAATGTATTTTTAGGAATATGAATATAAATAGGTTTCCAATCTTTTGAAAGACTAAAAACTAAAAAATCTAAAATGGTAAAAAGAACAAGCCTTTAATCACGCAGTCTCTTAGAGAAATCAAGCCTAAGACCACGAACTAATAATGAGTATCACAAGAAAAAACGAGAAAATGTAAATAGTTAAAACTTTCATCTTCTAAGATCCTGAAATCTAGAAGAGGCATAGGTATCAGTTATCATCCAAAGCATCAGCAAAAGAGTAAAGTGTAAGAAAAGGGTGAACACAAAATACGAAGATCCCCTCACATGTATAGAATGATGTAGGATATGCCCAGGCCCACTAAATATTCAGATAACTTCAAAGTAACACTTCCCACATTCCCAACTTTATTAATACCTGCTAATACAAACTTTTTGGGGAGTTATCAGCTCGCTCAGATCTTATATTGTTATTGGAAACTTTAAGTCTTTAAAAACAGTACAAAACTCCCCACTCCACGATAGCGATTCAAGGCATCTACCAATCTAGAAAAGTTTTATATAGAAGAATTATAGCAATAAGAATAAACATGGGAACTCATTAACACTGAATAGTAAGAAACTGAAATTGATTTGTAACGATCCAATCCACTTTGGCATGATGTTGTCCGCCTTGGGCTTAGCTCGCACGGTTTTGCTCTTGGGCTTTCACCCAAGACGCCTCATACCAGTTCGAGTGGGCCTCTTAGCTTATAAATTGGTGTTCTTTTCTCTACCCAAACGATGAAGGATTGAGGCTATCACATGATTGACCAACAATAATTCAATAATGAGCTGCATTGCAATTGAAAATCTGCAACATAACACTCCGCTCCAATTATAGTGATAATAATCGCTAAGATATAAAATTCACCTTTTCAAGTTTGTCCTGTTGCACAAGCCTTCTTAATCTAGAAGTCAACAACCTTTTGAAATTCTGGGGCAACTTATGCCTTTGCTGCATGAATTATCACCAGAAAACAGAATAAGGACATCTTTTTCCTTCAATTTCAATCAAATAAGATAATGATGAGACAAGGTTCACTAAATAGGAGATACTGGAAAAGCAACCAAGAAATTAACTCGCTCTATAAAGTGTGTGTATAACACTGTTCCATGGAAAACCAGCATGCACATCTTCCAATTGGAAAAGAACAAATTTCCAATTGTATATATCACATATTTGGAAGTTAGTAGCTACTCTTTTAACCAGCAATCTCCAGCATCAATACGACATTCAACGTAAGGGTGTTAAGGCTTTTTTTTTTTTTTTTTTGAGAACAAAAATTGACCAAGCCACTGTTTATGCAAGTACTTCAGGGAACTGAAAGTACCCTCCACAGCGGCAGAGGTGTGTTTCGTAAGGTGGTGGACTTGAAAAATCTTGTTAACAATCCATATTGCAAGAGGGACAAAGTAAAGAAATGGCCATTTTTCATAAACATCACATGAAACAAAAAATGCATACTCCCTTCAGAAAACCCCTGGAGAAACTTCTAAGGAAGAAAATTAACCCCCAACCCCCCAAAACACAACAAAAAAAAAAAAAAAAAGGGACAAAAGAAAGAAAAAAGGTGGGGGGTTCAAGTAACAACAGCCAAATTCATTTACAATGATGTACAACCACAAGTATATATCATGTATTCTACCACTTATAGACTTGATTATAATAATGTGATAGCAGTGTTGCAATTCAGCATGAATGACATTTGTTAACTTCGAATGAAGATTGTGATAACCAACATGCAGAAGTAAGAGCATCTCCAATGCAAGAACATGGATTATTTCATGTAATAATAAGCAAAATAGAAGATGTAGATACATCTCCAATGGCACTCTAGCTCGGGAAAATAGTGGGCCGTGCGTACAATTATTTGCTAGGTGGTAGAGAGAGAGAGAGAGAGAGAGAGTCCCATTTGGAGATGCTCGTAATGGGCACAGCTTGATGGCTGCTCGACTGGGGCACTCAACGATTTCTTTCTAAAAGAATTAATTCCTTTCACCCACTCCAAAATTGAAGTTATGACTTAAAAAAGTGTACAAATTAACTAATTACAGTAAAAAACGTAATAAAAGAAAATTTATAAGACCTCAATAAAATCTGCAATTGTATTAGAATCTGATCCATGAAGCTCTTTAAGAGTTGAAAGAGCTTCATATATCATTGCGTTGTACCTGAACAGAGAACAGTGCTGTCATTCATCAAACAACATATTGGCGACTAACGAGAGGAATAAATCAATTATTTTTAGAGAGAGAAAAGAAAATGAATAAATAAATAAAGACCAAGACAAAATCATGAAGATGATTTGCGAAATTCTCTACCATTTAAGGCTTTTCTTTTTATCTCATTTTGGTTCCTCATCTTCCTTGAAGGATTCAAAAAGACGGTATTCAACTAAAGAAATGAAACCACCAAGTTTTGGATATCCACCATTTTTATCCACTCAATCCATTTATGTCCACAAGCTTTTTGAGTTTTGGCAAACTATGGCATCTAAAACTCATCCAAATATTCCCTGGTTACCCCTTCCCTCCTTTTTGCTAGAGCTACTTTACAGACGCCATACTGCAGTGTTATAACATCAGCACCACATAATGGTGATTGCCGTTCAGTTCAAGCATTCCTGCCACCAAATCACCAGCACTTTCCCACACCACAACCTACATATAGATTTCGCCACAAGCTTCAAACCGTCAACTCCATATATTCTGTAACATGAATCCTTGATCACCATTCCCCCTTCCCCTTTCCTTCATTTAAGAAAGAAAAACAATCAATATAGAAGCCCCACTTCTACCCTTTCCTACCAACGATCAACCTTGGCCTATTCAGCTTTCCCAATCAATTAGTCAATCCATATTGCAAAGTAGATATTTTGGAGCTTCATGATTTTCTTATCCCATCTAAATTGAATAAGCATACATCTCAGACTTGTTGCACATTTATTGCAGAAGGAATGTGAGATTCCTTGTGAATTTTGAAGATATTAAGACATGATTGTCTGTATCTGAATTTCAATTTTCCTATGAGGAGATTAATTCTAGACTGGGAAGTTTTCAAGTAGCTATATCATTTTGTTCTCATATGCTTAACAGAAAAGAAGCAAATGTTTCTTCAGAAACTGGGTTTGGATGTTTGAAATATGCAAGATTTGGAGGCAGTCTAATCTAATTCTGTTTCAGTTATATACAATTGGTATAACTAAGCAGCTCCTTTTAGAGATTTGACTTCTGATTTAATATTGATTTCACTATCTTGTTTATACTTTTCATACCCCTGGCATGAAATTGAAAAGTTGATGATATAACATTGACCAAAGATGTAGATGGAAGATGCACAATACCAATTACATGATTTATTCAAGTCAATCTGATTCCACATATATAATGAAGTTGTGAATTGGAGGCAAAATATATTAATCTAAAATAATCTCTATTATTCAATATTGTGAAACGATTACAATGAGACTATTCATGAAATGTAAAACCCTAGACTGTAGCCCTATTAAATTAAACTAAAAAAAAATATATCATCTCTAAAAACGAAACATAGCTTACTTAACAGATGAGTCAAAACATTACTCACAGGTCACAGCAAGCCCTAGCCAGCTACATGGATATCACGCCATGACAAGTAAAATCAAAGATATGTAGCTATGGTAAGACAGAATGATAATAAGAGAAGTATCAACGATGTTTGGGCAAAATCTTAGATAGAGAGTTCTTTATTTTGATCAACTTTAGGAGTCCTAGCATCATAATATGCAAAATTGTTGTTCCATGTCTAGAATCTGCCAAATCATGCATTCATTATCTGTTTCAGATCACTAATGAAAAATATCTAACACTTCATTGGTTCCAATACTAATCACATGGATATATTTTGCCCAAAAAGTTGGTTAGCAAGTTAAACTTCATTTCTAATCACGCATTTTCAATTCAGGGGAAAAAAGAAGGAAGAAGAAAAAAAGACATCTTTCACATCTCCCCATCCACCAAATATTCTCCCAAAAATCATATTCAAAAGTATCAATTCACAAAAAAGCTACAACAAACAGGCCTTAAGCAAGAGATTGTTCAAATGAAACTTAAAATTCTCACATTTCTTAGTGGATCTTTTCCTACTCAACCACTCATTTCTTCCAAAAAAATCAAATTTTAAAAAATCCTTCTCAAGAAAGCTTTATAAAAAAAATGCTAAATGTTAGCCAACCAACAGTATGAATGAGCACTTGACAAGACAAAGCAACTGAGAGAATTTCACCGTCTATTATGAAGATCTATGTTTCACATCTACTGGGTCTATTCTATTATCATCAAGATCTTCTGCATTAAACTCTCTGTCTCTTCACAAGATTTACAGAAGCCAGCAAGAGTCATGACAACTAAACTTTGAACCCAAGAACAAAAAATCCTATTTTGAGATTCACCACCTTCTGTTTAGCCTTTGCTCTTTAGTTGTTTGTTCTGAAATCCAACCAGTTATCATATTATCGACAATCATAATATTAAAAGATAAAAAAATAAGGGAGAAATAAATCAACACCTAAAAAGACAAAATACGTAATTTTTCTAGCAGCAGAGGAAAAATGATCAACCTCGCGGCATTATTCCCTTCTGGCAAGGGCTGCGAAGAATCTTCCATAACAACATCTGTTGATGCATGCTGTGTTGCTGGAGTGAAAGGAACTGGGGTATGTGCAGCAGGCAACGAAGTCGCAGGAGTATCAGCAGAACTGGCCTTTGCCTTGGGCGTTTTTGATTTATCTCTTGGCCCTTGGCCACTGGCAACACTTAAATTCCGCCATTTATCCTGTAATAGAAAAAGACCACCAAATCAGCGTTGCATGTTCCCCCCACCCCCGCCTTTTCCCCCTGTTTGAAAAGGTTAGTTAGATCCCTAAAGCCCAGAATATTCAGTCAACTATACATTGACTCCATGATCTCAATCAGCTTATCTTAAATGCTTCAATAACATCAACTAGGACGAAATAAACTGAAACAATGGTTGTCACAAATTTTTATTTCCATAGAAACAGGTATATGTAAGAGATGATACTCCGAAACCATATGCATAAAGCTTCCACAAACTTGATACAATAACATTGAAACGGAAAAGGCACCTACTACACTTACTAATAACAGATTCGCCACTCAGTGTAACTTCCCCGGAGAAAAGAAAATCTTTCAATAAACCATGTGCAGGGAGCATTATCACGACAATAATACATTTGAACTTTACTAATTCACAAGCGATTACTCATTCAACCCAAAATAGATCGAAAAGGGTATCAATGTGTATGTCGCCTTGTACCCAAACAGGTAGCAAAATAAGAAGCAAAAAAATAAGGAAATGACATATACAAATGACTTGTTATGGTTCTATCTCCCCGTTCTTGCTCATATGCTGCCAATGTAAAGAAAATTTACACAAGGAAAACATTCAGCTCCTATGAAATTTCAATGCTCAAAACAGCACACACACACACACATGTAGGAGACCTTGAGATCAATGTTGGAGCGAGCATAGAGCAGGTGGTTGAACTCTGGGTCTCGCTGAATGTTCTTCCACTTGCCGGCGCCGTGCTTGGCAACGCCGGCGCGCAGCGCTTCTTCCTCCTCAGAAGTCCATTTCTGCTTTGGATTCCCCATCGCTTTGCGAATTCCACAGCTGATCGCCGCCGCTGCTTGCTGCCAATTCTGTAACTTCTCTACACAATTTTTGCTTCGGGAAAGTTCGGGATTTGTGGTTATATTCCCTTAGAGGTCCTCAATCTTTAATGATTGTGTTACTCATTCCCTCAGGCTTTACATTTGTCATATCGACACCCTCTACTTTTTAATATTGTGCGTCATGGTATTTTTTACGCTATTACGTATAGCACACTGCCTTTGTTGTGGAATCTAGGCATGAGATTAAAATAATGAAATAAGATGAATTGGGTTGATAAATAGGTGGCAAAGATTATTTATTTGGTGATGATAAAATCTATCAAGTACACATTTAGATTACACTGCTTTTACAGAATGAACAAGAGTTATTAGATTGTGACATCATTTTTAAGTGATGTGATATGTGAGAAAATAGGATCTTATTAGGTGTATTTGTATAACAAATTGTGTAAGTGCAGCATGATTCTACACATTTTACTCAAAGCATTCAACTCAAACTATTTGATACAATTTTTTTTGTGGATGTAACTGATTGAGTTGTAATTTGCAAAAGGGTTAATTTTACGAATCATACCCAGCCTTTGAGTTAAGAATTGACAGGGTATCTAATCTTTTTTCTGACCTTTTGGCTTCTCAATCTTTTATAAATTCGTATGATATGTCATTTTGACGATTCCGTTAATATTGTCATTAACATTTCAATAAAATTACCGTTATACCCTTTAACTTTTAATTTTAAAAACAAAAGATTTAAAAATAATAAAAAAATAAAAAAACCCACCATACCATCTCTTCTCCTTCCATCCCAAACCAAAAATGGCCGTCGGGATGCTACTGTTTCCTGCGGCCAAATAGGGAAGGTGAATCCCCCATTTACTGCTTGAGACGACAGCAAAAATACTATAAAAAATGGCAACAGTCTATTGCCATTTCTAACAGTATTTGGGGGTGAATACCCCCTTTGCTGTCAGAATCAACAATATTTTGTTACCATTTCTAGCAGCACTTTTGGGAGGGATTCTTTTCCATTTTTGTTGTTCTTTCTGGTAACAAAAATGTTGCCAGAAATGGCAACGGACTGCCACCATTTCTGGCAACATTTTTGAGGAGTATTTGTGCGAATGGGGGATTCAACCCCTCCCCATTTTGACTACCGGAAATAGCAGCATTTTGCTGCCGTTTTCAGTGGCAATTCTTAGAAGTGAGAAAGGGATGGTGGGATTGAGTTTTTTTCTTAATTTTTTATTATTTTTAAATTTTTTTAAAATTAAAAAGTTAAGGGGTATGATGGTAATTTTATTGAAAAATTAACGACAATATTGACCGAATCCGTCAAAAAAAGCTTATCATACGAATTTATGACATGTTAGAGACCCATAAGATTGAAAAAAGTTCAAAGCCCAGTTAATTCTTAACTAAAAGGTTGAAGACGATTTATGAAATTAACTCTTTGTAAAATAAGATTAGTAAATGACTTTTAGACCCTTACAATCCAAGATTTTTTTTCTTTTTCTTTTTTTTTTTCCCGAACCACTTAGAATCCTGGATTTATACTTATAAATAAATATTGAGTTTTGGTTCTCTAATTAATACACAGATTCTATGATTTCTCTCTATAAGTTGTTTTTCATTTTTCTAGTTAATAACAATTTATAGTTTTTCAATGAAATCATAATTTATATATAATTTCATTTGTTTGTAGAATGATTGGCTGCAAATATTAGTTAATAGCTCGTGTTTTGCATGCGGATTTAAAGTATTGTTATGAACTGTCTTGTGGCGTTGCTAATATGATATTTCTTAATATATATATATATATATAAAAGGATCAAAGTTGCCGAAATTTGTAAAGGTTCTTTTCTTTTCCTTTTTTGGTTTTGAGTTACTTACACATAACATCATCAACTTTCCAACTTTTTATCAATTACGTTGATAACCTTTAATTTTCCTTTTTTACGTTCTAAACTTTTAGTGAAATCCCCTTTTTCATCCCCAGAGACGGAAGACGTTCATTTCATACGTTAATGATAGAAGAATTTTAGGTAAAACGAAAAAAAATAAATATTTTAACAATTTTAATTAAAAAAATTTGAAAAAAAAAGAAAAGAAAAATGATGGGAAGGAGACCCCCTCCCCCAATAATCAAGCTGTAGGAATAGCAGTCATTTCCAGCTGCCATTCCGATAGCAAAAGGTTAGAGGGGGAGCTCCCCAAGTGCCATACCAACAGGCAATGGGGGGCTCCCCCTCAAACTGCAGGAATGGCAGCCATTTTGGCAGCTTGGAGGGAGTCCCCCCTTCCTCCACCTTTCCGGCTGCCATTCCGGCAGCAAAAGGTGGGGGAGGGGGGACTCCCCCAAGCTGCCGAAATGGCTGCCATTCCGGAAGCTTAGTTTGGGGTGGGGAGAGAGGCATCTCTCTCCCACCATTTTTCATTTTTTTTAATTTTTAATTAAAATATATTAAAATGTTTTTTTTTTGTTTTACCTAATATACCTCTGTTATTAATGGACGAAATAGATGTTTTCCCTCTCCAGGGACGAAAAATAGGATTTCACTAAAAGTTAGGACCGTAAAAATAGAAAATTAAAGGTTAGGGACATAATCGATAAAAAGTTAAAAGATTAGAGACTTTAGGTGTAATTAACCTCTTTTATTTATTTATTTATTTTTTGCTTTCTGAATTTTTTTTTAACATTACATACTCTTATCCATATATGTGTGTGTGTGTGTGTGTGCGCGCGCGCGTGCGCGCGTGTGTGTGTGTGAGGAACGAAGTTGTCAAAAAAATTTTCCGCCCTTTTCACTTTCTAAATCCTTCAAATGGCCATTTTTTTAACTTTTCTTCTCTGTTTTTTCAATTTTTCTTTTAATTGAAACAGAAAAATGACAAAGGAAATCTAACCACCACATAATGTTTATGTCCATGCTTCAATTCATATACCTAATTATCAGTAATTATTTCCATCAGATTTTTTACCCCTCTATTATACTTCTACCATCATATATAAATATGCCTATAATGTCATTGGACAACAAATAATCATTTTTTGATGCTTTGAAATTTTAATTTGTGTACTTAAAATTTAAGTAAATGAGTCAGCATATATCGATACATTAATTGAAATGAGACATGTTTTGGATGAACAAGCCATACAAGATTTTCAAACAATCATGAGAACAATAATTATTTCTTTGTTTATGGTAAGATTTTTTTGAATTACATTTTTCTAGCTATTTATCTATTCCAACCATTACTTTTTAGTTGCACTAATTCAATCGTTCTTTCTCTACAGGAAAGAAGTGATTTTGTAACAAGTTTATAAAGGTTGCATTATTTTATGAATAAATATATACAATCATGAATTTAGAGGAGTGAGTTATCCTAGTGTTATATGTTATGTTTGAGATTGTAAGTTGCTTCTTTTGATATGTATTATTATATTGTTTCATGTAGTGACAACCAATAAATTGAACATTATATGGCTTGCTTTAATATTGTTGACGTTGGATTTTGTTTAAGTCTTAGTCAACAAAGTATAGACCTTGAGTGTCAAGTCTACTGGGATGAATATGAAACTAAGTTCTGAACTTTAGGTTTTGAGACTTGAGCCCAAGTCAGATATGTTTAGGATTTTTAGAGAGAGAAGTTGTTCTAAAAAAGTGGATCTCTTAAACAAGCCTCCCCCTCTTTATTTATAGCCCTTACTGAGGGGTGGTGAGCTGATATTGTACAAATTTTCCAAAGTTCTGCCATTAAGTACATTACAAGTACAAATGGAACATTCTAAGCCGAAAATTTTAAGTACAGCCATCCAAGTACAATATAAGTACAATTATTCTGACTAATTTGTCTTAATAATTAATTTTATCCAGCTCTCATCTCAGCCCTTATGGGAGAGGAGCTGGTAATTGAAGTCTGGGGTTGTCAGACAGAGAATTTGACTAAATGTTCCAGCTCCTATCCAAGCACCTTTGGGAGGGGAGCTAACAAATGTGACTTGAGATTTCATGACATGAAATTTTGACTAAGTGTTCTAGTTCTTGTCCCACCATTTGTGACAGGAGAGCCTGTGAATGAGCCTTAGATATTCCAGTTCCTGTCTCAGCACCTTTGGGAGGGGAGCTAACAAATGTGATTGGAGATTTCTTGATATGAAATTTTGGCCAAGTGTTCTAGCTCTTGTTCCGACACCTGTGGGAGGAGAGCCGTTGAATGAGGCCTTAGATGTTCCACAACTAAGGTTATCAATCTAATCCTATGGGTGTAACTAAGAGATGGGCTTTGGAGGTACTGAGGACATGCCATGTAATTTCAAATTTGAGTCCTTAGACAAGGTGGCAGAAGATATGACAGCGGTCCTAAATGAGGCTCGTACGCATTGCCAAGGTTGGTTTTGTTTGCATTATAAAGACTAAGATCATGAATGCTGATTGACAAAACCACGTGCAAAGCACGTCTTTCTTATTAGTATATAATATATGAAGTAAAGTTGTCAAAAAAGTTTTCCTACCCTTTTTTATTTTCTAAATCCGTCATATTACTTTCTTTTTTCTTTTCTTCTTGCTTCTTTTGCTTTTTCTTTCCCGAATTTTTTTTAACATTACCTATTTATATATAAGGAATAAAGTTGCCAAAAAAAAATTTCCTACCCTTTTTCACTTTCTAAATCCGTCAAATTGTCTTCTTTTTCCTCTTCTTCTTCTTCCCCCTTTTCTTTTTCTTTTTCCATTTTTTTCTTTTCTTTTTTTCTTTTTTTGCTTTTCCAAAATTTTTTTAACATTGTCTACTCTTAGCTCTATATATATGTGTGTATATATGTGTGTTAAGGAAAAAAATTGCTAAAAAAGTTTTCCCGCCCCTTTTCATTTTCTAAATCCATTCAATTGTCTTCTTTTTCCTTTCTTCTCCATTTTTCGGGTTTTTAGAAAAATAGCCATAACTTTTACACATGATATTCTTTTCTTGTCCATAAAATATACTTTTGGGATAGCTCGATGAGATAGATTGAATCAATTTTTTTGCCACTGCTAATAATGAATTTTAGACATTTTATTTAGTCTTCTATGTTTTTTTGTACTTTCGTTAATTTTATTTATACGCTTCTACTTCGTTTCTTGTAAAGTAGTTGCGTAGAATTTTCAATCCCTCGTAGGTTCAATTTTCATTACTGCTATTACTTGTGTTCATAAGAGAATCTTAGCCATTTTTCATGATAAAAATGGAACTGTTAGAGAATGAATATGTGTAATTCCATAGAATTTTCAAACCTCCCCAGGTTCAACTTTTGACTTTTGTTTTTATTTCAAGAATTCGTTTTGATTAATCTTTTCTCTTCTTGATGGTACTCTATTAAGAATTAAGAGCTAGAGAACAATATATCTCCTTCAAATTGTTTTTAATCACTTTCAAACTGTTCTCTTTTTTTTTTTGGGATGCATACTAGTGGTTATTACACAATACAGAAAATGGAAATTGTTACATTTTGAAAATGGATATCTTTCATCATTTGTTGGAGTTAAGAAGATGTATGGAAGGAAAACATCTTTACCAGCAAGTTGTTATCACTGCATGGATAGTATGCCTCCTACAATCATGACAGACCATTCTTGTTTGACTGTAAAGATCGTTGGACATGTGCGAATTCCTCAAGAGCATTGTTGGATCACTGTTCAAGATTAATTTGTGTGGTGAAATACTATTTGACAACATCTTATTGCAGAACTCATCTTAATAAATAGAATAACTAATCAATAATATGGACGCAAGAGAGGAAACCTATTGTTTAACCTTGTTAAACCCTAAGAAAATGTATTGAACTTTTGAGAAGTGAATTTTTATGTGTGCTATTGACCCAGCAGGTAGCGGAGAGATGGGTGAAATGGTGGATGGGATTGAGAAGTGGACGTGCAGACAATATGTTTGATGATTTGTCTGAAAGAAAAAACTTCTTGTATAATGGTTTACTATTAAAAATAAAAGAGGAAAAGTTAATATTGAGGTGACGGTAGTAGGCATTTTTATGTATGTGAATGTTCTCTCTTTAAATGGAGAGTTCGGTATTTCTCTCTCTAAGTGGGGAGCTTGTATTTCCCTTCGATCTGGAGGGTTTTGTTTGGCATGTTATATTATTTATCAGCATCAAATGAAGGCCCTAAACTGGAATTGTCGGGGGCTGGGCAACCCCCGGACAATTCGTGCATTATGTGAGATTGTTAAATCTCACAAGCCCAATGTAGTGTTTTTATTTGAAACAATTTCCTTTGCTGCTAGAATTGAGGAGTTACGAGTGAAGATTGGATTTAGGGACGCGATGGCAGTGGATAAAGAAGGGAGAAGTGGCGGGATTGTAGTTTTGTGGAGGGATGAGGAGGACTGTTTAATCTTGGGTTATTCTAACAATCACATTGATGTCTGAGTGAGGGATGCAGTGAAGGAAGACTGGCGACTTACTGGGTTCTATGGCTTCCCAGAGACTAGCCGACGAAGACATTCACGGAACCTTCTCTGGAAACTCAGAAATGTCTCGACCTTGCCGTGGTGCTGTATGGGCAATTTTAATGATATACTTTATGCTTCAGAGAAGAGGGGACACGTTGAAAGGCCGGAATATATGTTGTGAGGGTTTAGGGAAGCTTGTGGTAGACTGTGGGTTTTCAAACCTTCCTTTTCATGGCTACCAATTCACGTGGGAAAGGGGCCAAAACACTGACCGGTGGGTGGAGGAGAGGCTCAACAGAGCTATGGTTACTATTGGCTGGCAACAACTTTTTCCCCATGCTCAATTGAGTAACCTTATTGCTCCAGTATCAGATCACACGCCGATACTACTAGAAACTGAGATACAACCTGTAGACAAGAGGTGTTACCGGTTCCGAGTGGATAATGGGTGGTTTCTTGAGGATGATTTTAAATTAAGAGTCAGTGAACACTTGGAGAAAACTCAGCCACTTGATCTTTTGTCTCAGTTCGAGTCATGTACTGGGGTTATGGCAGACTGGGATAGACGCCACAAAGGACCGAATCAGAAAGACTAAACTGGAAATAGAGTCGTTGAGGTAACTAGAGGATGTGTTTGCTGGAGAACTTCTTGAAAGGAAGAAAACTGAGTTGAGTGATTTGTTATTACAAGAGGAAGAATATTGGAAACAGAGAGCTAAAGTTTTCTGGCTTCAGGGAGGCGATTCTAATACGAAATTCTTCCATGCAACTGCTACGGGCCGGAAGAAAACTAATATAAACTGAAAGATGACTTTGGGGTTTGACATGACGATATTGAAAATTTGGCAGGAATTGCCAAGAGCTGTTTTCAGAATCTCTATGGGGATGAATCACAGGGTTCTCTACATGCACTTGAGTGTATTGATACAGCTGTTTCTGAATCTCAGAATAAGGAGCTGTTAGAGCCGTTTACTAGAGAGGAGTTTTGTACAGCTATCTTCTAGATGCATCTGGATAAATCTCCCGGACCCGATGGGTTGAATGTAGCATTTTATCAGAGGTTCTGACCTCAGATTGGTGAGGATATCTTCACAACTTGTTCCCAGTGGCTCTCACGAAAAGAATTCCCCGCCTCTTCAAATGACACGTTGATTGTTCTCATACCAAAGTATGAAAATCTGTGTTCAATGCGTGAGTTTTGGCCCATTTCGCTTTGCAATGTCTTGTATAAGGTTATTGCTAAAGTCCTTGCGAATAGATTGAAGCGTCTTTTACCGAAGCTGATTTCTCAATGATAATCTGCCTTTGTTCCGTGGAGGGCAATTACTGACAATGTGCTAGCAGGTTTTGAACTTATTCAAGATATGAAGCGGAAGAACAAAGGAAAGAAAAGTGAGGTGGACCTAAAGCTTGATATTAGTAAAGCATATGATAGAATTAGTTGGGTTTTCCCGCAAAGTATGATGACTACATTGGGCTTTGCTCCACAATGGGTCGATCTTATCATGTTGTGTGTTAAGACAGTCTCGTATTCAGTGTTGGTAAATCAAAGAGAGGTTGGCTCTATTTTCCCTCGACGTGGACTAAGGCAGGGAGACCCCTTGTCTTCATACTTGTTTATTATTTGTGCAGAATATTTGTCCATGCTACTTCAGAAAGCAGAACTACAAGGCCGGATTCATGGATGCAAAATAGTTAGAGGAGCACCTAGTATTTCCCATCTTCTTTTTGCGGATGACATTTTTTTGTTTTTCCGAGCTACTCAGGAAGAGGGGCGTACCATCAAGGGTATTCTACAAGAATATGAGACAGCATCTGGGCAATCTATAAATTTTCAGAAATCTGGAGTGTTTTATAGTACAAATGTACAACAAAATACTCGGTCTAATATATCTGCTTTGTTGGGTGTTTCTGCGCCTCTTAATATCGGACGGTACCTGGGTCTTCCATCACTTATTGGTAAGAAGAAATGTGAAGTCTTTAGCTTTTTTAGAGAACGGCTTTGGAGAAAAATACATACTTGGAAGAATAAGCTTTTATCACGGAGAGGTAGAACAGTCCTCATTCAGACAATGTGTCAGGCCATTCCTCAATACTGCATGAGTACGTTTCTTCTCCCCCTCTCTTTGTGTGATGAGTTGCAACACATGATGAATTTTTTTTTGGTGGGGTTTGAAGGCGAATGATGCCCTCGGAATTAACTGGCTTACGTGGGATAAATTGTGTATGAGGAAGGAGTTTGGTGGCCTTGGTTTCAGGAACCTCCATGCCTTCAATCTAGTTATGTTAGAGAAGCTTGGTTGGAAACTTCTCTTCGACCCGGATGCTCTTATTTTGCAACTATCAAAGCTAAATATTTTCCCAGAGGAGGGTTTTTAACAACCCAAGTCGGCTATGATCCAAGTTTTTCTTGGAGAAGCATTTGGAGCTCCCGGCAAGTGCTAGAAAAAGGATGTCGATGGAGGGTGGGAGATGGCAGAAGTATTAGGGTTTGGACGGGTCCCTAGTTAGCTGAAGATGACAGTTTCAGAATAGCTACACATGTAATCGGAGGGCTCGACCACATTACTGTAAATGAGTTGCTGTTGCCTGAGAAACAAGAATGGGATATTGAGTTGCTTCATGATCTTTTCAATGGCAGAGATGTAGATGCCATTTTAAAGCTTCTTCTTTGTTACATACCACAATCCGATCAGATATCTTGGCACTTCTGTAAAGACGAATATTACTCTATGAAGTCAGGATATAGGGTGATTATTGATAACAGTTTATCGATCTCCACTACTTGTATCGGGGGAATGGTGTAAATTCTGGAAATTAGCTCTCGCGTTGAAGGTTCAAACTTTTATATGGAGAGCTTGTAGAGACTGCCTCCCAACTATGGACAAATAACAAAGCTGACGAATGCCGATTTTTAATTATGCATGCTTTGTGGGGAAGAAGAAGAGAACGCGGCATATATTCTTCTCCAATACTCCTACGCACATCAATGTTGGGAGTCGTTGGGATTTTTGCCTGTTGTCGAGGGGAACATAAATTTTGCTGATTGGTTTTTCCAATTTCTGGGTTTGGTAGATGGCTTCACTGCTCAAAATGTCAGTATGGTCTGTTGGAATATTTAGCTTAAACGTAACAACAAGCTGTGGGATAGGTCTATGCTCCAGCTGAGGGAGGTGATTAGAAGCAGTCTGAAGTTGTTATCAGATTGGTGTTCGGCGAAAATATGAGTGTCATGGGAGAATGGTACAACAATGCCAGTTTGGTGTGAGCATACATGGGAAAAACCACCTGATGGACGTCTCAAATGCAATGTCGATGCGGCACTATTCGGTGATAGAGGAGCTACAGGTGTGGGCATGGTTTTCCAAAATGCACAAGGTGAGTTTCTCAGCTGTAGTACAAGGTATATACGAGGCAGCTTGGAACCGAGAGAGGCTGAGGCAATAAGGTTAAGAGAAGCAATTAGAGGGGCATTGGATATGGACTTGGCGAGGGTGACCTTTGAAATTGATGCTAAAAATGTTGTTGATGCTGTTAATTCCATACAAAAAGGGTACTCAGCATTCCACATGCTCATTCATGAGTGTAAGTCGCTGCTTCAACAAGGTTTGGACTACATGTTTGCTTTTGTGCGTCGAACGGCTAATCAGACAGATGATTGTTTAGCTAGAAATTCCTGTTTTTATCCTACGTTGTCTACTTGGAATGAGCCTCCATCTTTTCTAGAGGCTAGCCTGATATATGATGTTTTCAGTGTTTAGTAATGACATGAAAGTTTCTGTTTCAAAAAAAAAAAAAAAAATCCTTGTTTAACCCTACAGTTGGATATGTGGTCACCTTTAATTGGTTGCTAACTAGAAATAATAATTGATAAGGTAAAAGAAGAGACAAATTAAATCAATCTATTTGTATATACTTTTTATATATGTAAGTTGTTATACCCAGTATTTTATCCTCGACCTTATAGTATATGTAAATTTAGGGGCGCACTTACAAGTTTTATACACTGTGTATATATGTACAAAAAGACCTACGAGGCCAAATTTGCCTATCATTTTCCCAATTTCCTCTAAAAAATGGGTTTATTCCCTCTCCTCTCCCAACATTATTTGCAGTTGTAGGGCGGAAAAAACTCAAATTTAAGGTTTTTTCTCCACCCTAGTTCTTAAATACTTTGCCATTATTTTGAGTGATACAACGTAAAACTAACTTTCTAACTAAAGATGCTAGACTATATGCTCTTTTCTCGTCTCCAGCAAACAGAGGTATGCAAATTGACAATATGTATCAAATTAAGAATATATTCGATTTTTTCTTTTCTTCCACCATACACTATAAATTGCGCTTCAATATATCATATAATCGAGACATATAAGAAAACACAATATATTAATATTATTAATTAATATTATAATAATAATAATAATAAAATGAGAATGATCGATGTTTCTGAGAACCAATAAAAAACGAGGGTCAGGCTATGACGAAGACCGGTCATTTAGTGAAGGCTCAACATCACTCGGCAATGGGTTGAGAAAAATGTGGTATATTTGAAGGAGTGGCGAATGGGACATGGATAATAAATCCTCTTCAAGTTTCGTTTCGTACTAATTTCTGTCTCGTTGCACTCAACTCCCTCAATTATTGGTTGATTATTTGCAATTTGTGATCGAAGATGTATCGTTACGTTGGTGGTCGAGCAAGTCTCGAGTACTCAAGTTTTGAGGCTAGAAGTCTCCCTTCTACTCTGTCGTTTACAACCTTAATTAAGTCAAGAACTTAATGGTTGAATTGTGATGTGTTCTCCAATCATCACATTCAACATGTAAATTTGGTCGGTAGCAATCATAGAATTAGGTAATAGAAATGTCGATGTATCATTCAGAATTTCAGATTGAAATAGGAACGTTTGTGTCATATAAATACAAAGAAGATATACTTTAACACACACACGTCACAAAATAAAGAGAAGTACTATTAATTCACGGGACTATACGTTTGACAAACAAGTTCAGAGTTTGTTATAAAGTCGAGCCCACAAACCATGTGGTCGAAACACAAAACCATCAAGTGTCTCCATTCATAAGGGAGAGGCCCTTTTCTTGTCTTGGTCCCCAATCATCGTTGCCCTTACAAGCTATAAGCTTATTTGCTGAACATGCTCATTGCTAAATGTAAATTCAACCATAGATTGTGTGAAGCCAATATAACACACAATTTATCTTACACGATCTAAAACATTTCTTTCAGGTAGGTGTAGCAATGAGAGAAGATGGAAGTGCTTGTCTAGTTTCAATTGTTGACAATATAGTTCACGTAATGATATTTTTGTTCAAATTTTGTCGAGGGAGCAATTGCATTTTTCACTTTAAT
The DNA here is from genome assembly GCA_963692815.1 of Nyctanthes arbor-tristis. NCBI lineage: Eukaryota > Viridiplantae > Streptophyta > Magnoliopsida > Lamiales > Oleaceae > Nyctanthes > Nyctanthes arbor-tristis. The sequence continues at coordinate 52,015 of CAVNYN010287208.1, forward strand.
TGGTCAAAATAGGCGGAGTGTCTTACTTTTCATGGAGGGTTAGACACGTAATTAGAGGTCAAAATAGACGGAATTTCTTTCTTTATATTGCAACTATTATTTTCTTTCGTTCCCCATTTCCATCTTTGCTTGATGTTATATATACCCATGTTACATCTGGTTATCAGTGATGATTTTTTTTAGCACTTCATATTATTATATTATTCTTATTATTATTATTATTATTATTATTATTATAGTGCTACGTATCTTTTAGCATTTCTGTTATTGGTAATGGTTTTATTTGAATCTAGGTACATTCAATAGTGTCTAAAGGACTGTGTGTCAATACACATTGAGTGTGTTGGGTGATGGGCCCCGTAACACACCCAATGGTGTGTTGCTACACTGTCTTTTAGACATCATAAACAATGTTCAAAGGACACTATAGAAAGACTGATCTATTCTAATTTTAATTCTAATTCTATTATGATTCTAATAGGCTAAGTGGAACCCTGAGCAAATGTAATAATTACAAGATTTTGACGGAAAAAAGAAATCGGTCTCTATATGTTTGATGAGTTGTACTATTTGAGAAAAAAAAATGAAAAAATTTAAAACAAAATTGACATACTTACATATTATATTATTTTTTTATCAATTATAATTATATGAGCCACATTTTCATATTATCATACTTTTTATCTATTTACTTATCTAAATAAAATTATTCTGGTTTGATAATAATAAAAAATTAAATGCTATTCAAACAAGTGTTACATCAATTAGGTATTCACATTCTGGACAGGAGGTCTTGGGTTCAAATCACACATATTTCTCTCCTATTATCCCTCCCCTCCTCTATCTCCCTTGTGTAAAAAAATAAAAAAATAATAATGATAATTTGAACTTAAAACCTTTTCAAAATTATCTATGGAGTGGAATGTAACTGCTCATTTTATTAGATCCGCTACCCTCCTCGGTTACCACTACAACACACACCCTCTCTCATATATCTATCTATACTACATATAAAAGAGAATAATTTGAAGAAATATTTATCGACAACAAAACCCCTCATTTATATTTCATAGCAATTACATAATTGTCTTTTAATTATATTGTTTTTATAATTAAACATAAATTAGTGTTTAATAACTTATTACGACATTTAATATTTTGTTGTCTCCTCAAATTCCACTTGGAATCCTTTTTCATGTCCAATATTTTATTTTATTTTTGCATTAAATTGTATTCAGTTACAAAACATCCAATCAATCTGGTTTCCATGCATTTTGATCATATTTTTCTCAAAAAGAACTTATTTGTTTTATTCTTTAATTAAAATGACATGTGATAACAATGCCCATGATATTTCTCTCTAAAACCTTTTTTTTCCCCTTATCAAATAAAACTTTTCAGTCCCCTTTCAAGTTGTAATGGACTTTTTAGTATATGTTTTGTAAAATAAAAGAGTTTGGTTTAGCTAAGATAATTGAATGTTTTTTTTTCCAATAATTTGAAGAATTAATATCTAGATAAATAATATCTTGAGATGATATTATAGGAATACCAAAACAAGTCAATGCACACGCCACATGCTAGTGTGCGTATAAAAATATAAACTAGAAACTAGCTATAAATTAGCATAGAATCTAACGTAATAAAGTGGTGGAAAATTTTCAAAAACCTCCCACCTCATATAACTTGTATGAATGTACATCACATGCATTTCAGCACACTATGAGTGGGAGATTTTGTCACAAAACTTTCATAAAGTTTTAGAAATTGACTCATGAAATGGTTTAATCTAAGGAAAATTTTCAAAAACCTCTCGAAGATTTTGTCCCATCCATGTGACGTGTATAGATGAACACCACGTGTATTTCTTGTATGCTACGTGTATTTTAAAAACACATGGCGTGTGACATCCAAGTGTGTTTCCCATACATTAAGCGCAGGGTTCAATTTCCCTTGTAATAATATTAAAAAGCATAAAAATAAATCATGATGGAATTAGTATAAAACACAACATCCCTCTACCCCTAAATAAATTAATAAAATGAAAAAAAAACACTTCTTCTTTATTTTTTAATAAATAATGTCCCGTCTCTATTTTAAATAAATTATATTAATCATTCTTAATTAATTTGTTGAGGAACCCAAATATTAATCTTTCATGTGTTTCTCCAAGAATACGTGACTCCAAGTTAAGCTTTTGCTTTTCAAAAGCCAAAATAAGGGAAATGGAAAATAATAAAGAACAATGCATTTTATCCTAATCCTTGTGGTTAAAAGGCTAAAACAGTATTCAACTCACTACCTTGTCAGACTCTCTCTCACTCTCTGGCCATGTCGACTTTCGATCTATAAACAAAAAAGAGCAAAATGTTATATTATTAATTTATTATTATGTATAATATTTAAAATTGTATATTATTAATTTAATATTATTTTATGGGTAAAATTAAAATTTCAAACATTTACAATGGAGACAATAGTGTGGATTGTGGGTAAACATTATCCGTCTCATAAGAAGTAAGAGCATCTCCAATGGCTTGGGTCTATCAACAAAATCCATCTATATGGCACTGACAAAATAATGAATTAATCCATGTGGCACCATAAAGTCTTCAAGTACTGTCTGTATTTGGATTTCAAGTTAAGCATTTGGTCACTAATATTTTAAATTCTGAGTCTCTCTCTCTCTCTCTCTCCGCACTTTTTACACTTTTCACACTGCAGTCTTCAAGCAATTTTTCTCTCATGCAGGCTGTTACTGTTTCACCATGTGGACTATCCACCCCATTGGAGATGCTTTAAAATCACACGCTCTTTATTTTACTTTTATTTTGTTTTGCGAAACATTTGATAATTTTTTTTTATCATTTTCAAATTATATTCAAAGCCAATAAACTAAATATTTTTTTGATCATCCAATTTTTGGATCAGCACTGTTTTTATAAGTACAAAAAATGTTACTCATTCCGTCGCAGAAAGATATTACTTTATACTATTTTTGTTCGTGTAAAAAAGATAGTCAACATATCATATTGATCATGTTTTTAATTTTTTATTTTCATACATACCTGTAATCAATGTATTTTTTTAATTATTTTACATCAACTACATATGTATTAGAAATAAAATTCAAGCAATTAATGAGACATAAACCTATATATGAAAAATACTAGTAAAATCTAATGTTTCAAAAATATTATTACTACATCCGTCCCCATAAAGATAGTTATTATGTATTACTTTTTCATATGTTCTAAAATATATGTCACTTTTCTTTTCCAGATATAGTTGAGATATTAGTTTTTCTATACGTTACTAGTTAATTAATGTGCATTATTATTATTATAAACAAAATAAAATGATTAAAGTTAAATAATTAATAAATCAATGGATATAGTAGGAAAATTAACTTAAATTTAATTTTTCAATATTATTAAATGAACTTTTGTTAATTTTTATAAAGATAAAAATTGGACTATCCTTGTATGACAGATACAGTAATTGACTATTGTTTCTTAACCATTGTGAAAATAACTATTAGACTATCTTTATAGGGCGCATGGAGTGCTTAACTCAAAGCATTAGCAAGAAGCTTTACATGTCAAAAATAAGATTTAAAAAAAAAAAAAGAAAGAAAACAAAGAATATAAAATAAAAATGACGGAAGTATTTTCTCATGCTTTGAAAGAAAACAAAGAATAAAAAATAAAAATGACGGAAGTATTTTCTCATGCTTTATGCTTTTCAGAATTTTATTACTTTATTTTTCCCTCTTTTAAATAAAAAAATTTGAGTCATTAGCCTAATGATAGTATCCAAACTAGTTCCTCATAGGGATTATGGTTCAATTTCCTAATCCTACAATTCTTTTTTCCTCTCTCTTTTTTGGATACGTAATTGAGCTCAATTTAAAGATTGTACCTCCTTTTACACTTAACCGTCTAATGGTTAAGTTTTTGATACTTGCTACATTTAAGCTTACTAAAATTTTTGCAACTATAGCAATTCAAATTATAATAAGATGTCAAAATTTTTTATACTAGTATATCGCTACTTTCTCGCCGTTAATACGATTATAAGTTCTTATTGTTAATTAAAAGGAAGCAAGTGATAACATGCTTACTATTGGAGAAGAATGATTGAAAACGAAAAATGAATTGGAGAGGATTGAAGGAGGAATTTGAGAAGACGAACCTCTAAAAGCAGAAAATATCCAGTACTCGAGGAGTAACATAATATGATACTCCACACAAATCAACAACCCACACATGATTTTATAAGTTTGAAAAATGAGACTCAAGAACCCTGTTTAGATTCCTCATTGGTTTGGAATACGTAAGTTTTTCCCTCTGAGAGGAAGCTTTTTAGAAACGGTAGTATATATTCTTTTTTGGTACTCCTAACCAATCAAAAACTCACATATGGGATTCAGAGTTTAAATTAAATGACAAATTGGGACACTTAAACAAACATACAGATTCTTAAGTGACTAAGAGTACTGAGTTTAGTATTCTTAGAGTACCAGAATTTTTTCTAGAAGGAATAAACGGTCAATGACTAGAAAGACAGTCAAGTCGAGATGTATACTAAAAAGCTTACATAAGTCTCGTTTAAGCAACGCTTATACTTAAAATTTAGACTTGACACTTGACTATATTTTATCTTTTATCACACATTCATCGCATTTTTCACCCATCTATGCGCTTAGACACGAGTGAACTTGAAAGTTGATTTCTATCTTTTTCCATACTATGCTTTTTAAAACATTATAGACTACGTGATATAGTATAACTAAGAAAACAAATCGGGTTCTGATCTCTAATAACACGCCGCCACCTCACCCGTACGCCACCACCTTACCCGACACGAATGAGGTGGTGATGTTAGGCGAGATGACGGTGTATGATGTGGGGTGAGGTGATAGTGTTAGGTGAGATGACGACGTGTGATTAAATATTAGACCCTAAACTGAGATATGTTTTCTCAAGAATCTTAGAAGGATAAGCCTAAACAAACTATTCACACATATCAATGAGAGCTAAATACTAGTATCGAAAAAGAAAACAAAAAATAACAATAATAATAATAATCACTACCATACACCGAATCTATAGATGACCAAACGTCATATCTGCCCACCCACGCCAAGGTTTTGTGATTAAGGAAAAGATTTTTTCTCCCAAACGTGGCAGATTAAGAGGGGGAGGGGATCCACAATCTTCAAAAGGCCAAATATTCAGCACAAGAAAATAACAAAAAAATCCCATTAGCTCACCAAAAGGACCATTCATCAAGTCCTTCAGCATATGATCTTGGGACACCTGTTCCTAAATGATTATTCTGTCGGACCCACGTGTCAGAAGCTTCTTCCACTCTTAGGTTGTTCTGTTTTATTGAAAAACTTTTATGAGTTTTCCTGTATCAACAACCGGGATGGGGGTATTCTTTCCTCTGTTTGACACATTTGTTTCTGTTTCTTTTGGAATGTTAAAGAAAACAACTATTTAGGCTTAGGTGTCAACAAAGCACTGTTTTGAAACGGTAAGCAACTTTCTTCCCTGTATTATTGAGTCATTTTTTTAATCATTTTCTTCTGGGACTGATTGAAATATGATAAGTTTTCCAGATATTGTGTGGAGAGACTTTTGACTGGTTTGATCAAAGGTTAGATTTTTAACACCTGGAGGGGTAGGAAACGAGGAGGGAGTAGTTTAAATCAAGATGCACAATGGGGTTTCTTTAATCTGTCCATATATCAGAATGGGCAGTTTAACTTGAGAGAGTTTGTGTTTTTAACTTCTCTTGAGGTTACCGTTTCTGCTTTTTCTGGGCTTTTGCAACCATTTGTAAGTTTTACGTTACTGTTTACTTGCTTTCCTTTTGTTTTACTAATAATTAGAATTATAAGATATTGAGCTGAAGTTTATACATTATATAATTAGATTACCTGATGAATTCTGGGTGCATAGGAATCTAAGAACACATATCAAGAAGATGCTAATTGCTGCCTGATTCCCTTTAATTGGAAGTTTTGATTCATATTCCCTTATTTTGTTGATCTCCCTTTTTAAGTTTCGCTTCTCTTTAGATATCAGCATGGGGGTTAAAGTGCTTTTTTATTTACTTCAGTTATTCTGATCTCATTGGAATCTGTATGTTGAATTGGCATCAATTTAAGTGAGAAGTGGAACTCTATAGAAGGGGGATTTCCGAAACTTATTTCTGGAGCTTAATATAACTGTCAAAAAGAATACAGAGGATTAATGGTGGATGAATTTTGTTTAACCACCTGAGCCCCGGAATTTGATTTGTGATTAAGAAAAAAAGAAAAAAAAGCTTCTTGTTAGACCAGCAATGACTAAGCTGCCTTTGGTGCCTCTTGCTCGTGAAAATAGAGGTATTAGTCTGAATGTTCCACAGACTCGACTTGGTATCAGCATAGAGCCCATTTATGACAAAATTCAGGAAGGTGAATGCAATTTTTTGACAAGGGTCACGAAAACTGGAAATTGCTTGAATTCTAGTGATGCAATTAATCATGAATCTACTAATGATCCTTTGTCCTGCGATAATGACCAATTTCAAGATTCCAGATACTCTCATTATGTATCAAATGGTACTAGCAGCTTCGGCTTTCAGAACTGCGCTGTTCTGGAAGCTGATTCTGAGAAGATATCACTTGTTTCAGTGGATGAGAGTGATGGGGTAACACATGGTATCGAGAAACTTGTTTCCTTGGAATCAACTATGAACTCGGAGATCATTGAAGATCTTGTCGCTATTGAGGACAATTGTGAGGCTAGGGGCATTGATGAATCTAAAAGGACATTTTCAGCTTCCCTTCTTGAGGTTCCTGAGGGAGTAAAGACGAGTCTTAATTTTCCTCCTCTTTGGGGATATACATCTATTTGTGGACGGAGGCGGGAGATGGAAGATACTGTGACAGTTTTACCTCGGTTCTTGAGTATCCCTTCTAGATTGTTGACTGATGCACCAATTATGAATGTCAGGCATCAAGATATAAAAGCTCATTTCTTTGGAGTTTACGACGGACACGGGGGCTGGCAGGTCGGTACTCCTTCAACATTTTCTGCTTTTCACTGGAGGCTTTGATAGCCTATTTGTGTAACACTAAATTTAAGTAATTTGTGTCTTTCTATGCATAGGTTGCTGAATACTGCCAGAAACGAGTTCATTTAGCTTTAGCTGAGGAGATCGATGTTGTAAAAGAGAATTTACACGATGAAATCGATGATTGCAATCGTGAGGAGCTGTGGATGACGGTCTTTTTGAATTGTTTTTGTAAGGTTGATGATGAAGTTGGAGGGTTCCATGGAGGAGATGGAGAAACTGCTATGGTTGAACCTGTTGCTCCGGAGGCTGTTGGCTCTACAGCCGTGGTTGCTATTGTTTGTCCGACCCATATCATTGTTGCTAATTGTGGTGATTCAAGGGTGGTTCTTTGTCGAGGAAAAGCACCCATGCCATTGTCTATAGACCACAAGGTAAGATTATATTTCACAGAATATTGCTTTTTCTTTATGTGTTGGTTATGGTCATAACTCATAGGATAAAAATTTAGAATATGGATCTCTGTATACTTGTTATTGTTGAAGAAAAAAATGAATCCGGCGTGCACACGAGGGAGCATATTGAAGACATGATAGTTGATAAAATAAATTAACCTCCTTTCGAGAAGCTTAAACTTTAAGCCGATAATTTAAACTTAATAAGCATATTTATAGAAAACAGTATATATCGTCATAACAAGAACACATCTTATTTGCTTTCTCCTGCGTATGCAGCCAAACAGAGAAGACGAATTCTCGAGGATTGAGGCTGCAGGGGGCAAGGTCATAAATTGGAATGGTTATCGTGTTTCAGCTATGCTTGCAGTGTCGAGATCCATAGGTATGTTAGTCGATCTGTATTTAAAAAGAGTGATTTTGTTGGCCTAGTTCTGGAAGATGCTGTAGAATTCCGTTACTTCATGTCAGATCTGTTAGCGAAGATGGTGTATATAGAAATCAACTGCAGGCGGTGCACAAGAAAATGAACATGATTTTTAATTTTTCTTTCTTCCCGAAAGTCCTCCAACCAAACATCGAGAAGCATCTAAAAATTGTATCACTTGAAGGGTTTTACAGATTATTATTCGCAACCTATCCATCTAGAATCCCAATTCATTTGTGATATTATGACAGTTCTTTTAACATTGTATTTTTAAGCTGCAGGTGATAGATACTTGAGACCCTATGTAATAGCAGATCCCGAGATCATGTTTGTTCCTCGAGCAAAAGAAGATGATTGCCTTGTTTTAGCTACGGATGGTCTGTGGGATGTTATGACCAATGACGAGGCCTGTGATTTGGCGCGAAGGCGAATTCTACTGTGGCACAAGAAGAATGGTCCGGTCCTGTCCAAAGAAAGGGGAGAGGGGGCTGATCCTGCTGCCCAAGACGCAGCAGAGTACCTCTCCAAGCTTGCTTTTCAGAGGGGAAGCAAAGATAATATCTCTGTGATTGTAGTTGATCTGAAGGCTCAAAGGAAGATAAAAAGGAAGAATTAGGGTAGCTGATTCTTGTTATTGCTCCCTTTACCTTTCAGTGAATATAGCTGAAAATCTCATTCAGTTAACGTGGATGATAAATTACATTTTGAAGTCTAGCATCCGTGTATGCAGTGCTAACATTGGATACAGATGGCTTTGAGTATCTTATGTCTTACGTAAAGACAAATAGAAATCATCTCTCACTAAGATAATAAATATTTTATTTCTTATATTCTGGGTTTCCGGGAATATTTAATTTCTTATATTTTGGGTTTCCTGGAATCTGCATGGTTTAAGATTCTATGGTTTGGGGTGATAGGCTTTCACCAGCCATAGAGACATTAATCTCTCAGAAAGCTGATTAGAATGTTCGAAAAATGGACATGAAAATTTTCAATGGCCGAGGATCAAATTATTTTGTTAAGGTGGATCTGAGGTTAAAAGATTTGTCTATTTATTATGGCTATAAAATAAAATAAACAATCAGAGAGTTGCTGAGAGGCATCAAAGTTCATAATGAATGAATTGAAAAGCTCGTAAAAATTGAACTTTCCAACATATGTACAAAAAACATGGAGTAAACTAGATTTAGATAGAAATCATAGAAGACCAAAAACAAATGTTCTCATTTAAATCAACAATAGAACTGCGTGTGCAGATAGATTCATAATGTACATATTCTATCACCATAAATCAAAGATGATATTATCTTAGAAGTTCTCTTTGCTTCTATCCCTTTCCCAGCAGAACCTTTTCTCCGTGCTGTTACCAAGAAGATCTGTGTAAGAAGAAAGTTTCAGGATTCTATAATGTTGAAGGAGAATTTGGATAGCATCTGTGGAACTCCTGATATTATTGGTCCATAGGCCTACAATATTCAGAACTTGAATTAGTTCAAGGATGCACAGTTTAATAGAGGGGTGAAAATTGTCACTGATGCTTCCACTAAGACATACCGTTCCATTTTCATGAACTTGGCACAACGGAACTGCAAGAAGTTTATAGTTCTTTGGTACAATGAACCTTCGACTTGGGGGCAGCTTGACAAGAAAGAGTTTTGTGCACTCCTACATTGACGCACACGAGAAATTTAAGGGAAAAAAACTACTAGCTAAGAGAACATCAAAGAACCTGAATTCTGTGAGAATCACCTTAGGCCTTTTCACGTTTGGTGGCAAGAATGGATAAACTAGTGTTTCAAAGTCCCGTCTCCACCACATTCCAAGACATTCTCCAACCTAGAATTATAAAGCAGATATTTGAACAGATTGCAACTTAGCCAAACAAAATGCCTCAATCAGATTTCAGTTACCTCCCATTCAGGCCCGCAACCATTCTCACCGGCAGATAACTTACTTGAAAGCTTGCGTGTCAAGCATTCAATATCTGCAGCATATGAAACAGAAGATTATGTAAACTTTGCTTAATGTGTCCAGCCAATTCAAAAGGCCTCTTACCTGTTAACCAAAAATGAAAAAAAATAAAAAATAAAAAAAATTCTTCTGAGAAAATCTAACCTGATTCACCTGGTCCTACGCGACCACCTGGCAGTTTAAAGATGGAGTTATTTACTTGCAGCAACAAGAGATGGGGGTGTTTGAAAAGTTCCACCTGTAATTATTAATAATTCT